>PVKN010008431.1:0-25151 GCA_004027915.1 Capromys pilorides
GCTTTCTTGGTAAGTGCAAGGTCTTGAGTTCAATCCCTGGTATTGCAAAAAAAAGAAGGGTGAAGAGAAAAAAAATAAGTAGGTGTTTTTCTTTAAAGAGAAGGGAAAATGTGAATAGAAATATGATAAAATGGATTGTTTATAGTCTGGTATAGAAAAACTACTATTTAATGTTTATCGTACATCAACATTTAACACTAATGAAGATATCTCCTCTATGCTATAGTCACTGAATCTGTTAGATTTTGTAGACATAGAGACAAAGGCTTAGAGAGACAGTTTCTTCAGTTACAACTGCTAATGAGTAGTAGAAGGGAACTTGAATTCTATGGTAGTCTCATCTGAGTTCTGAATTTCATTACTGTAATCCTTACAGCTCTTTTTTTTTTTTTTTTTTTTGCCAGAGTTTTGTTCTGCAGTTCAGGCTGGCCTTGAACTCATAGTGATCCTCCTGCCTCAGCCTCTGAGTTCTGGAATTATAGGTGTGAGCCACCAAGCCTGGAATAACTCACTTTTTGGCATAGAAATTTTTGTTTGTGGTAATGTTCAGTACTATCTTAGCAAATATACAGATAACTTAGCTTCCAGCTGTCAATGCTTAGGACACAGAGCGGGTTGGGCATGCAGCAGTTGTTGGTTCCTGGTGATAGTTGTGGTGCTGTAAGAGGAAGTGGTGGGGCACAGGCTGTCCATGCTCTTTGCCACAATGCAGGTAAAAAAGTAGATCATTCAGAGTCTAAAGCAGCACTAGGGGTTGCGTTCTTCACCCAAAACTTGGAGCTAAATAAACCATAACACTTAGCAAAATGCCATAAAAGTGAAGATATGGCATCATTCTATCCATAAGGTAACCTGTTCAAAAATTGTGATCCAAGAACTTTGAAAGGCTCATCAACTAGCATGCACATTTATTAAATAATATTTTATGTGTATTATAATAATTCAGTGCCATACTGCAGCACCACAAAGCGGACCTATAATGGGTTCATTTGCTTCATTAAACAGTAAACATTAAATAGGCAGAGATTTTATTTGCACTGGCCTTTGAATATAGGACTAATATTTGTGACAATTTGAATTGCTCAGATCCATCGATAAAGCTCTCGGTATCTTTGAATAGTTTCTTTCCCTCCAAATAAATTTTCTTATATCAAAAGAGGTCATTCATATGACTTCCTAAACTTGAAAGCCCACTGAGAATGCTGCAATTTGTCTACATGAGTTTACTTAGTTAAATCATAGCAATAATATAAAAAAGCTACACAGATTCCCATCGTCTTAAACAGTGTGTTAGGGACCTCATATGTACTGTTTTGTTTGATTTTAAGAGCAACTCCATGACATCAGTCACTATTTTAGAGGTTAAGAAACCATAGAAAATTAGGGAAATAAGATGACTTGCCCTTCTAAGATCACATCATCGATGAAGGCAGGGTGTGAGCCCGTGTACTTCACTACTGATCTGGTGGCCTTCTCTCTCAAGGAACTGCTCAGACATGTCGTAGAGATTTGACTGAGATAACTAGTTGCTCCAAGAGAACATCTGTTGTATTGGTTTAAACCAGGTTTTCAATGTTCCAGAGTTGAAAAGCTGAACTGTTCTGGTGTCAGTGTATTGAGTACAGGCATACCATATGTCTCTACTGCATGCAGCACTCATATTAGAAAGCTTTTCCAAATTAGTGCTTTGCTCTAGGACAAAACTGAGAACATTTCCTTGGAATGTACCTGACACAAAGAAACACTCATTAACTGACAGGTGGGGGCAGGAAACAGCAAGTCTTTTCAACATGAAGCCTACCTAATTTAAATGAAAAGGTCCCAAATAATGCATTGCCACATCTGAGAAATAACTGTAGTCTATGTGGAACGGCTGGAGAGTTGAGGAAGTTTCTTCCTGTCCTGTCTTAACACAAACTTTCACGGGATTAACCAAAGCAACACAGCCCTTCAACCTGAGTGTGCCTTGCGCAGCTGCCTTCAGGATCTCCTCCCCTACACTGCTTCCTCTGTGCCACCCTCCCAGGGGCCATCTGCTCTGACGCAAGGGGCCCATACACCAGCTGGAGCATACAAGTCACCTTGAAGTAGCAAGACAGAATGCCAGGGCCTTCTGGAGTAGAGTCAGGAGGGAAACGTGGACTCCTCACTCTAAGGTAATACACATCTCACACAGCTGTGATGAAGGAAGCAACATAGTGTCTGTAAAGCATTTTGCTCACTAACTGGCACATAAACACTGAATAAGCAGTAGTTCCTATTACTTTTTTTCTCTTTCTCTAGCCTCTCAGCAATCATGAAAGTCAGTCTTACATAAACTACATGATTAGGAGGACTTGAAGAAACATGATCTAAAAATTCAAATCCAAACCAAGGGAAGAATCATTGTTTTGAAACACTCAGATTGTATGTATCACATAACCAACTGATTGAAAATTTACACTTCATTTTTGTACATTTGAAAATATTTTTAAAAATTCCATGCATAAAAAATTATGTGTGTATACATCTGTGTAATGGGCACACATACTGAAATGCATGCGCATGTACATATCTTCTATAGCACTTTGCTGATTTACTCCGATGACCTGCTTTGGACTCTGTGTATCATATTTTGTATTACATATTTTGTGATTACAAAAGAAACTAAACTCCAAAGGTGATCTGGCCTGGTTAAAGACCTTTTGGTTGACTTGGGATAGAGCTGAAGTTTTCTGACCCCTGCTAGGTTTCTATCCTCTCTGCTGCCTGCCGACTGTAGAAGTGAAATTACTAGAATTTGGCTCCTGAGGAAGTTCGAGCTGAACGAGAATCAAAGGAGAAAAGCATTTGAAAGCAGTGTGGCTGAAATCTAGTTAAAAGTTAAAATCCTGTTGGGCAATTTCTCCATAATTGACAATAGAAATTGCTGTCACTGCCTGTCTAGCCACTTTGCAAACAGCGGGGATGCTAGCAAGTGTTCCCAGTGGATGCTTCTGCGGAAAGCAGTGGTTGCTTTAGCTGGATTCTGCTGTAGCAGTTTTCTGGCGGTGAAGAGCCTGTAGTTAGACAATTGGAGGCAGTAATCATTTTCTAATAACCACCTCAGGCTTTTGGCACCTAATTCCCTGGCACTGTCTAGGGAAGCTACTTCATATTACTTGTCAGGTTAATCTGCTTGTCTAATTTTGCTGGGAAATCTGGTACTAACTGTCAAATCACTCACACTTCTGGGGTCCAGTGTGTACCCAGCAAAGTGCTCCAGGAAGGGCCTGGTCAACTGCCACAAGTCAATAGCGAGGTGAGATTTAAAAAATGTTATTTCCATTTGTGCATCTTTTCTGTTAGTGGTTCAGCAGTGCTAGAGACCAGGATGTGGTCCTGAGCGAATGGCTCCAGGAAGCACTTGGATGCATATGCCGTCTCCCTGGCTGTCTTGAGCCTCCCATGGACTCGCTGCATCCTGTTTCTGAGTCCATTCCGCGGTATTTTCCTCTCCACTTCCTGTGCAGGCCTTCCTCTGGTTTGCGGGCTGAGCACTTACTTTGTGTTCTTGCTTTGAGGGGCGCATTGATCTGAGTGGGAGAAAGACTTTCTGTGGCTTCTGCTACCTATACAGTATCCAATTTTGGTCTCAAGGTTTTTTCCCCTATGATTTAAACCTGAAATAACTCTTCTCTAAGATTTCTGTAGCTTTCTTTTCAACTCACCCGACTAAGAAAGAGCTAGGCTCTTTCTCCAGAACTGGACTTGGTAGAACTTTTATTGTTGTAGATTTATCTTTATAAGACACATATAAATCTGTTAGACTTGGTATTGCTTTGAAAGCTTCACAAGTCCCAGATAGTGTGATATTTTGTAAGCTTTTGTGAAGGGGCTTGCTTACAGTATCTGCAAATCTGCTTCAGTTTCTCTGAAAGGAATTACGTACACTGGCTCTTAAAAGTAACTCTCTTTTGCAGTTGGTAACCTCCTACTCAGACTCTGGAGGGCAAATATGTCTTGGGAATTACTTCTTCATAAGGCCAATATGAGCACTGCATCTTCAGTGGCGGTGAGCCTATGGTGTGCGTGCTGCAGTAGCCGCTTGATATCACTGAAAGCTACGAAAGCTTTGCCATACTTGAATCTAGATGAAACTGCTCAAGTAGACCCTGAACTTCAGGGAGGTTGGGAAATTCTTGTGTATGTCCATAAAATGCTTCCTTTGTATCAGTTACCAAAATGAAGGTTTTTTTTTTTTTTTTCCACCCTGGATTATGTTATACACACACTGAAGCATCCCAGGGATTTCATTTTCAGTCTCCCTGCACCACATACATTTTTCATTTGAATTGATAAGCCAGCATTGTACCTTTAAAGGTGATCACATGAGCAATGGCTGAGAAATTCTCCATGACTTAGTGAAAAACTTGTAAAATATTGATTGGCATTTCCCTGGCTATCAACTGTAATGAAGGCTACTTTAGTTGAGTGCCAAATGCTATCTATGGTTGTCACATCATGACAGGGAACCTGTTGTCCAGATAAAAAAGATGCCTTATTCTTATTTCTGGCTTTTCTATAAACTTAGTTGAGAGACTTACTGCCTTTCTCATTAGAAATTGCAAATTTAGTAGATTCTCCCAATTGAGAAATAAATTTATACACATTTTAATATATTCCCAATGCTCTTGATATTATTAGGCTCAGCTGGGGGCCTCCTGAGGGCATGAACTCTGTCTACCTCTGATTCAATGACTTTTATCTGCTGGACCCTCCTAGTCCCGAAAGCATAGTTGGTAGTTTATGAAAGAAAGAATGAATGCATAAATGGGAAGATAGAAACAGGGTTACATTTTGGTAAAATTAACTGTGTATTTTTAGAATAATTTTAAAAAATAGCAATGGTAGCACACTGTAAAGGGAGATGAATGACACATACACTTAACATTTTTTAAGAATAAATATTCCACTTCTATCACTTGTTGCAGGTTTTTATTTCAAAAACATTGAGAAATGCCTTGACTGAGTATGTGTGGATCTGTGAGGCAAGCTGAAGTTTCGAGTTGCTCCATAGACATCAGTATTCCTGCAGAACACTTTGCATGAAGAAAAGCACGGGCCGTTGTCTTTTCGTCAGAACTCCTGGAACTTGGCTGACTGCCTGGTTTGTCCCAGGATGTTAGTCAGCCCAGAAACCCTACGTTTGTTTATTCTGTCCGGAAAAGCGAATGCAACCATTTTCCCACCCCCTTGCTTGGCAAAACTTTTGTCAGTCTGAATTTCTGCAACACCAAGATGGAAGGATTAGTCTTTTGAGGGACTCACACCCCTCAGGTTCTTTTATTAGCTATGAGCTCTCTAGACCATAAAACCTCATGTGGTTGTTTCTCTTGAGACAAGGCCTTGCTATATAGTTCAGGCTGGTGTTGAACTCACCATATAGCCCACTATCACCTCACACTTGTTGCAATGCCCCTGCCTCAGCCTTCTGAGAGCTGGGATGACAGGAGTGCACCAGTAGGCGTGGCTCCTTCCTGTTATTCTTTATTGTCTTTAATGACCCGGGACCTTCCAGAGTGTGACTGACCTGGTGCCATCACTAAGAAAAGGACTCTCTCTCTCTCCTTCTGACACTTTCTCCAGGGTCCCATAGCTGCTGCGTGATGGGGCTGGAACGTGACCTCTGTAGCTCTGATGCCAGAGTGTACATGCCTAGTCACTGTGATTTGCGTCTACAGCTCTGGAGCACACAGGGACATAGCAGGGAGCCAGTGAGTGATGTCTGTTACCAAACCACACTTCATACATGAACAGTAGGTATTGCTTAAAAGGTCTCAAGTGGTGTCTTTGGAATTGTCACAGTACTAACAGCTGCAGCCAGTAAAAGCTTACTTTGTCCTAGGTTTTTTAAAATAGTAATTAATTGAGTCATTATTAAAGTCAGTTACTCTTAGCTTTATTTTTCCAGTGAGGAAGTAAAGGCTCAAAAAGGCTAAAAAGTATGCTCAGGATTTTGCAAATAGCAAACAGGAGAGCTGAGAATCATAGCCGTGTCTATTTGATGGGCAAGCCTACTCTCTGCCCCGATGACTGAAATTTTTATGGTTAAACTCATGCTTTCTATTTTTCAGAGGATTTTTAATTTGTTAACATTTATTTTGTTAAGGTATAGTTGACAAATAAAATTATACATAGTTATAGTTCCATATATATTTATATGATACACACTGATTAATATATCTTTTGCCTCACACTTGTTTTGGGGAGAGTCAGGTGAGAATTCTCCATTTTCACAAGTTCTGTTACCTAACATTTAACCCAGGTTTAGGTTAGGACAGTTTGTATAGTTTGACGCTTAGGAATCAAAAAAATTGTTTCATGGGGCTTTTGTAATCTGCTATTTTCATATCTGAGATCTGGGGAAAAGATTAGTTTAGATAGCTTTTAAAATGGTGGGGTTTTTTCAGTCATTTTTAATGAGAAAAAAGGAAAAAATAACTGATTGGAAGACAACACTATGTACTACAACAAATACTGTAAAATTCATATCACTTTCTTAAGTAAAGTTCTGTATCACTTGCAATCTTTTTCTGTTTTAATTCTAATTTGTATTCTCTTTAAAAAATAAAAAATGCTTAATAAAAGTAGTGTTTAATTCAGAACATACTCATGTAAAGCCTATGCCAGGAAATTTGCTCACATTACCATAGTCTCCCCACACCCAATAGTCTTTTAAAAGTCTTTTAAATGAATTTTAAAAAGTTTGTTTCCTGGAAGTGAACACTCTTACTGAATGTCTATAGAGTGCCAGGAAGATAGATAAATAATTCCGGAGCTTGGGGGCAGGTGGTTCATGTGTTAGCAAACAGAAATTTAAAGTAATAGAAGAGATTCTCCCTTGAAGATACTTTTTCACCTCAAGAGCTACATTTTTGGATTTGATTCTGTGAAACTCTTTATGAGTATCCATGGTATACCAGATACTTGGGTACATTTTGAAGGCTGGTGCCCACAATGCAGTGAAGTTGGTATACAGGAAGGCTAAAGAAAAAATACATGCAATTATAGCCCAGAGTAGCATAAAATGTGATATACAGTGGGCTATCAGATACAGAAATCAGGAAATACTTTGTAAAACTGATGCCATTTTTTTTTTTCTTCTGGATTTTGAAGGGTGCATAGAATTTTCCGAGATGAGAAGACTTCTTAAGAAAAAATGAAAAATAATAAAACAAAGTGGTGAGAAAGTAGAGGGGAAGTGTGAGTTACCATTTAGAGGAGAGGCAAGGACATGAAGGAAGGTTGAGATTAGATGGTAACTAGTGAGCTGTGTGGATAGAGCTGTCTGTCCCCTCATTTTTCCCCCTGTGGTAGCAGAGATTGAACTCAGGGTCTTCACATTGAGCTATAGTTCCACCTTTTTGTTTTCTGAGAGAAGATTTTACTTTGTTAACTGTGTTAAATTGCCCAGGCTGGACTTTAACCTGGGATCCCTCTACCTCCCTCTGCCAGGATGCTGGTACTAAAGAATGCCCTGCATGCTGGGCTGTTCCTCCAGAGTCACCACTCCTTCGAGGCTATTTGCAAACATTATCAGCAACAGTTTCTGAGGTTTTTTTTTTTTTTTTTTTTTTCCTTTTCTGGATGCCATGAAGTGAAGATGATTGCTTTAATAGAGAGTGAATTTCATAAGAGTTCCTTGAAGTGTCTAGACACTTGTCAGGGATGTTATAAGGTAAACAGACCCCCCATAAAGAGATGTCCCAGCAGGTCTTGATATTTCTATATCTTTATTTTCCCCTCTATTTTAAATCTAGCTCAACCACCACAATTATTGCTCCCAGACAATAAAAATATGCTGGGTCCATATTAGTGCAGTGAGTGAATTTCTCTTTGTTTGTGTGATCAATTTGATTTGAGGAAGGACAGTCTAGCAGATTAGTAAATTCTGGGTGTGTCTGTGGATGATTGACATGAGGGTGGAGAAGACCCATCCCAGATTTGGGTGGCACCAGCCAATAGGCTTGAACCTTGGACAGACTAACAAGGGAAAGAGGAAGGAAGTGGTGCATTTTGGAAGAACTCCAGTCATTGCTATCGCCTGTGGACATTGATCTTCATTTTTTTCAGATTTTCAACATAGACTCTTCAACTTTCCAGTGCAGACTCTTCAGCTTTCTGAAGTAGATTTGCAAGGAGACTCTCTAGTGAACTTTCAGATCTTTAACACCCAACTTCTCCTGAATCCTTTGGTTTCCCTGTACACAGACGGATTGAACGCTTCAGCGTCTAACCCCACAGAGGGTTGTTTTGGCTTTTCCACTTCCGATGCTGTAATCCTACCTAATGCATATCTTGTATAATTATACGTTTTATGGACTTTTTCCTCTGGTGAATTCCAGTACAAGCTGACAAAAGAAATTTTCAAAAGGATCCTTAACTGTGCAATGCAAGACCACACCTTTTGGAGAAACAGATGTCTTTACTGCTTGTAGATCACCATTCCCAAGCTCTTTTGAGCCTGACTTGGGGGATTAATTTGTGGCTACTTGAAATAAATTTAGTGCAGCAGCATGCTTGGGTCTGGCTCTTCTGTGATAGTAATTCTCTCTCTTTTTAGAGCTGGGAGTTATGCGGCTGTCACTAGTGATTTGGCAGCCCTTAGTAGTGTTAGATGAAGAAGGCATTTCATTGGTGCCTCTAAACATCCTTCCCTCGGTTTGAGGGCTGTCCTAAAGTTGAGATAGTCTCATTTGCTCTTAAAGGGTATGTTTTTGGCTATAAAGTCTGCCCTTTGCAACGTATTAATTATTGTAACTGTCTTACTAACCTGTTTTGAAACTGTTTCATCACTATTACTTTCTTACTAAAATTAATAAAAAATAAAGTCTCCCCTTTAAGTGAATATGCGAGAAGATATTCTTTAATTTCAAGTTTAGGTTTTGGAAGCAGACAGAAGTCTGACTTGGCTCTGCCTGCTACCAGTTGTGTGACATTGTGCAATTTCTTGGCTTCACTCAGATGTAATTTCCTTATTTGGAACAGTGTTGTTCTTCATTATTTGAACAAGAAAAAAGGATTGGACTTGAGAGAAGATTAAGAGATAATATTGGTAAGCATGGTTGATGAATTGGGTAAGGCTGAGAAAGGGGGCATGGATGACTACCAGGTTTCTATCTCAAGCTCCTGGGTGGTGATGCCTTTTACTGAAGGGGAGATAAGAGAAGTGATTTGTGTGTATGTGTTTGAGTGTGTGTGTGTGTGTGTGTGTGTGTGTGTGTAAGAGGGAAGCAAAAATAAAGAGATCAATTTCGGACATGTGGTTTTGAGATATGTTTGAAGAATGTGGACATGTCAAGTTGGATATATATATATATATATATATATATATATATATATATATATAGAGAGAGAGAGAGAGAGAGAGAGAGAGAGAGATCTGTTGTTTTGGGAAATTCAGATGGCTGTAAGGTAATAACGGTCCAGGCACTGGGGAACTCCATGAGTATGAAGAGCAGGCATATGTAAGGGTCTTGAGAGTACCAGAGGAAAAGAGACTGGTCAGAAAATGGAATATTCAAAGTTAGAATATTGAGTGCAGAGCAGCTTTTGGTGATGATAAGCTTCAGAATATATCCCTGAGAGTGTGGGGGTAGTATAAACTGAATAAAGGTGAGTTTTGTTATTGTGTATTTAGGTCAAGAAACAGAAGGTTGATGGTGCTGAGTGGACTACATACAAATTTTCTAGTGTGGTGGCAGAGGTTGGCTGTAAGGGAAGAAGAGGACTTTTATGTCTGGGAGGGTGTGACCAGGAAGTCAGTGAGCTTAGAAATATGGCTTATACATTGTGGTATAGGCAGATCACATGAAATGTGAAATGTGAAAGTATGGTGGCTTCAAAGTGGCATTCATGAGTCAATACATGATCATCCCTACCTTCGTTCTGTGGTTGGTGAACTGTGCAGCATCGAGTTGGGGGAGAAGCTATTGATCTTGTGGAAGTACTTCTCTTATATGAAGGAGTAAGAAATCTAAGTCTATAGTATAGTGGTTTAAAGAGATAAAAAAAAACCAAAGAGAAGAAAGACCATTAAAGGGTTAAAGACAGAGAAGGTTGATGGCCTCCTTTTGCTTCAGGAGGGTTATAGGAATGGAAACGCTAATTGGAATTAGTTGACCACAGATATCCAAAGATGGAGTCATTTGATGACAGAGGTGTCTGAGGGTGAGTTGGGACCCATTCCATGGCATGTGGGTGGGCTTGTTGCACGAGGAGTAGGGACATGAGGAATCTGCATGTGGGTTCCTTGTGCATGCACAATGGAGGGGTCAGACCTGCTCTCCCTGGGTGGTCCCATGATGTCCTGAGTGGCCATACAAAGGATACAATTCATTTAATATTTCATTTCTAGTCTTACAGTCAACCTGAAGAGTGGACACAATCCTAATGATAAAATATCTGTTTTTCTTCCATACCTGAAATTGTGATGATTTACCCCAATCACGTGAGGGAAAGTATTTAACAATCTTACTGCTAAGTCTTACTACTACCCACGTCTTTGATGTATTTCTCTTTGAGCTTGCCAGTGTATCTTTAACTCATTCCCTAGTGATTAGGGCTTCCCTGTAGCATGGCCAATGTTGGCATCTGAGCAGATTTCCCTTTATGAGGCTGTAGTCTTGATGTGGACTGGCATCTTTCCCTGAGCTTTGAGCACCTCCCTGAGGAGCTTCCAAGGCCAGAAGCATCTTCTGTCTTTCTATTACAAAGCCCAGACTCCTATCCAGACCACCCACAGGTTTCTCTCTCCAGTTCCAAGGGTGCCCCCAGCTGCTGGCTTGTTTGGATTTGAGCTGACTGACTGCCTTGAGAGGTGTGTGTCTGCGGTCTGGTGTTCCCACTGCCCTGAGTGATTCAGCACAAAGGAATCCACTGGGCTCACAATCAGTTTTTAGAATTTTTGAAGAGAGGCAGATGGAATTTTAATAAAAAAGGAGGAATTCATTTATCAACAGCCATTTGCAATTTAACTGAGATCCTGCTCAAGCTTTTTTTTTTAATGTATTTGGTACAGTGTCAGCAGTATCTACAAGGTCTCACTATGTAGACTGGACTTGTGGTGATTCTCTAGTTTTCAGCCTCCCAAGGGCTACATTTACAGGTGTGCGCCACCATGCTCAGTCTCAGTCTACATCTCATTATGCCCTGGGAGCAGGACCTGCATGGCACTGGGATCAAACCTGGGCCACTGTCAAAATTTTAGATGTGAGATTTTCTTTTCTTCTTAGTACATTTTATCATTAGACATTTTTAATTTTCAGTTTATTTATTTATTTATTTATTAAATTCATTTTAATGAGAAAAATAGCAATGAAATAGTTTTGAAACAGGTTAGTAGGATAGTTACACTAATTAATACATTGCATATTGTCATCTCTGTAGTAGTTATTCAGAGGACAAGATGCAGACATGATACCTTGTCTAAACAATATTACTACAGACCTTTCTTCTCATTGAACTAATAGAAAGTAGCTGTATATCTATCCTATTTTATATATATTTATATATTTTTACTTCAAAATGATCATTTATATCACCTTTTTATTTGTTTTGTTTTGTCAGAGATGGATATTTCATTGTTGTTGGAGAAGCTGTATTTGGACAAGTCTTTAAGAAACCTTTTCATACTTGATGCCAGTTCAAACACTGTAGGTCCCTGAATTCAGCAAAATAACCCAATGTAGTCCAGTAGTCCATAATAGTAGTGGGTTATCAGCAGAACTGGCAATTTTCTGAAATTGTTGACTTGAGCCTTTTACTAAATCTTGGATTTTCTTAGCGGGGGAAAGGGAGCTTCTGTGATGGGCTGGAATTCATTCTATCACTTTTTTTATTGACAGTGATTATTTTTGCTTTCATGGCTTGTAACATGGAGGCTATCATGGAGAAAACACACCACTCAGTGTCACTGGACACACACTATTGTTCATTATAGTGCATCATTTAATACAGGTACACATGACCTTCAATAAAATGTGGGAGAAAAACAGCCTATGCTATATGTTCTGATTGCTGACGTGATTTATCCCACTTTATGATACATTCTCCTTCTACTGAGAATCTGTTTGCACTCCTTAACTCTGAGCATAAAGTTCCTCTTCTTGGCTTCAGGTGGAAACTCTGCCCAAGGAGCGCACATAGGGCTAAGACAGTTTTTGAGCTATCATTGATTTTCTTTGAGGCTTTAAATGCTTCCCTCCAGGGCTGATTCTCTCCATTGTCTTCCTCTGTATGAGCTCATACTGAAATTTCTTTAGCTGTTGGATTTTACTCCTTCAACCCAAGTTGCTTTACATATATAGAATTGGCCATATTAACTTTTAAAAAATTCTTATTCAATTTATATTTTCTCCCTCTGTAAAGCTACTTTTTGGCTTCTTGAAAATTTCCCAAACCCTGTGTTTATCTTTTGTCATGTCACTCCAAACTCCATAGGGCATTCTTATAGAAGAACAGTGATTTAGGAGAAAAGGATTTTAACTTCTGTTAGTAAGTTCTCAATTGCCAGAAATAAACATCTTAAAATTCATGCTCCTCTTCAGTTTGTCAGTGGAAACTTCAAGCATGAGTGTTATTTGTGCAATTGAAAGGCTCTAATATCCAGATGGAGACTCACATGATTTTTAATACCATTAGAAAACAGAGTTGGAAGAGTTTTATCTTTTGTTCAGGGACTGGACTTAATCATTGTCATTGCAGGCTTCAGTGCTGCTGCCAGGATTGTATGTGTTTTACAGAAGAGGGGTGTTAAATAAGTGAAACTTCCTAAAATATGAGCAGGAATGAGTCATATAAGCAACTCTCTTGGTTTTCTTAGTCAACTCAGTACCTAAATGTGTTCTTAGTATTACAGAGTATTGACTTAAAAGAATTAAAAAAAAGGTTGAGCATGCAGAAGTGTATACACACACACACACACACACACACACACACACACACACACACACACAGAATTATGTATCTGAGAAGGATGCAGAGAGCTAAGACATTTGTTCCAGGACAAATAATCTCTCATACCATACAGCCTTCAGTGGTTAGCCCAGTACTGGCCACAGAGCAGGTGTCCATAAATATTCAGTTGAACTTTCCTAAGTCATGAGCAGTGAATTAAATTCATCAAGCTTGAATAGTACATTAACAAGTTTTTTTTAATACTGCAACAAAATATCTGTGGATATGTAACTTTAAAAAAAAGAGATGTATTCTGCTTCATGTTTCTGAATGTGGGGTGGTTAAGGGCAAGTTAAAGCAAGACCTATATAACAAAACATGTAACTTTTGTATCTCCCAAGGTCAGTGAAATCCCCTCAGGATTTACTTTGAAACCATGTACAGTGCTTTGTAGAACTTTTGTCAGTGTCAGCCATCTGAATAAGTCCTGGTCATTGCTTGACCAGTTTGTTATCTATGAAAGCCTGAGAGAATGTTTTCTCTCTGGGTGACTGTCCTTAGGCACACTATCCACCTTCAGTCCCTTTCCTCTGTGGTCCCATAATCTCCTTGAACAGAAAATTCGGGACACCACTGAGTTATAGGATGTTATAGCTCAGGTTCTCTTATGTCCTGACGTTTGACATTCAGAAAGAGAGTGAAGTTAAGCTCAAGTACTTATAGAGTAATAGTATTACTAAGCTTCTCTTCTGGAGGGTTAAAAATGTAAGTTTATAGACCAAAAATTAGAGAAAAAGGAGGGCTACAACGTTAGCCAATATTTTGGCCCTAGCCCTTCAAGGTCAGTGAGGACTCATAATGGAAATTAAAGTTCAATTCATGAATCCTTGGGTATATACTCAAATTATATCCAAACCACAGCACATAGTATCTTCCATTAAATTCGCTGGTCTTAAACAACATTGACAGCAAGCTGGTAGCCAGTTTATTAAATAGGCTCTAATAAATAGTAGCTACATCTAAGTCAGTAGCATAGTCTGTATGATCCCTGGGCAATAGTTAGCCATACCAAGCACACATACTTTGGGGCTCTCTGTTGCTGGCAACTAGGTGTGGTGTTAGATGTTTACCTATACTCTCTTGTAAATAAATCAAGGATAATAGCTTGCTTCTTCTCATTGCAGGTTACTCTTCCTTCTCTAGGCATTTTTAGACTGTTTTACATTTTGCTTTCCTAGTATTAAAATGGTGTGGGGGACAGGTAGGGTACACAAAATTATAACCCTACTTTAGTTTCTGTCCTTCAGCTCCCTAATGTTTTTACCATGTGCTCCTTTGATGTAATAATTTGTGGTAAACCCACAGTAATGAAGGAGTGGTTGGAATATTATGACTCTGTGCTGAATTCCTGAGGCGTAGATTCTTTTTCTCAAATTAACCACCATACTTGATAATTATTAGTTAATGACACAAATTGTATACTCAAAAATTCTGTTAAAAGTATGCCAGTAATCTTGCCAAAGAAATCCTAGGACAACGGCTATACATGACTTTGTAAGTACTGGGGAGCACACACTGTAGTGCACCGGTGCCTCAGATTTGGATTCTCATGCATTTTATGAAAAATAAGTAAACACTTGTTCCTGAAGAATGATTAGAAATCAGGGTCAAGATCAGTTCTAGTTTATGAAAATGGAGGAATATAAATCCACTTGTTGTTGCCAAGTAGTTGGAGTGGACTGTAAGAGGAACACATTATTTGCAATCATGTTTTGGGTGAGAGGAGGAGTTAGCATGCCTCAGGTAGAAGAACCTAGATTTCATTGATTATGTGATTAATTCTTTTACAGTAGTTGATGGGATGAGTGCCATTTCAGACACTGAATCTAGCCTGGAGGACACAGGCAACATAGTCCTACTCTCCAATGCCAATAGTCTTTGGAAGTAGACATATACGAAAGGAATACTAGGTAATACTGTTTGTCCAGTTGAGATGTGCAGAAAGTTCTAAGAACAATGCAGGAGTCAATTTCACTGGACAGAAGTCAGTAAGCAGGAAGAGTTTCCAGGGAAAGTGATGCTTGGGTCAGCCAATAAACATTTTTCAGGGAGGTAAGGAAGGATAAGGGAATCCAATGCAAAGGCAAGACGATGCATGATGACACAGAACATGAAGAAACTACAGTCAGGCAGACAGGAAGTGTTGGGTACCAGACAGAATTCTAGCCAGGACAGTTATATAACAAATGTCTGCCTCTGGTGCTCAGCAATCAGTGGTAAGCTCTTCAAAACAGTTCATATAGTCTTGTTAGCAAGGGTAGGCACTAAAGACATACATAAAATTCATTTTTGCGCATGTAAGTGACCTTAGAGGCATTTTATCCAATGTAGTTGGTTTTGACTGACTCAAAGGAATTGAATTTGGATCTAGATCTGGAGAAGATGACAGTAAACTGTGACATTGACTGGCCCTGAAAGCAGAGCCAATGGAGAGGAACAAAGTAGATAGAAAATTCGATCCTGTGGCATGATTCAGACTGCTGGGTCATGTCCAATCTGAAATCTGTCTATTTCTAGAGTTAGCTGACCTTTTTGCTTCAGTCAGTTTGGTCTTTTTGGTTGGTCATTTGCAATGTAGCAAGTATGCTTGCCCTTCTCATTGCACACTTTAGGAGCGTGGCACTCGGAATAGTAAAATGACGGGCGTCAATTAACTAGTTAAAATACAAGACTGGAGGTTGGGGTGGTGACATCGAGTATAACCGTAGTTCTTTGGGGAAATTAAAATGGGAGGATTGGGAGTGTAAGACTAGTGTGGAAAGCATAGCAACTCTCATGCTGGCATATTGGAGAGAAGAAAGAGAAAGAGAGAGGGAGAGTAGAACCTGTTTTACAACTCAGAAGCCCTAGGTTAAAAGTATTGAGGATTTTTAAAATATTTGAATGTGGTAGCCTAAATATATAAGTACATAGAAATCCATTTTGCAGTTGCCACATATTTAGCAATGTCACTAGTTTATGAATGGCATTTCTAGGCAAAAATGTATGAAGAATATCAGATCAAGAGCTTCGCATTCTGGGTTCATGACCTGTTCTGCCACCATTCTTTGTGTCTTTGGGCATTCTCTCAGGTGTGGATGCCTCTCATTTCCAACAATTTCTATGGTTCTAAACAAAGGAACACTCAGTCATTGTAGGTTCTGGGCTGCAGAGCTGGTTCAGTGGACTAAGTGCCAGCTTAGGTAAGTGCAGGGACAAGGATTTGATCACAGGCAGTGCATGACACCGGCCCTGTAACCCCAGGTGCGCAGAACTGGCCCCTAAGGCCAGGCATGGTGGCGCATGCCTGTAATCACAGTGCTTGGGAGGCTGAAACAGGAGAATCACTGCAAGTCCAAGTTGCTTAATAAGACCCTCTGCCAAACACATAAAGTTAAAAAAAAGACAGATGATCATTGTAGATGTTATACACTACTACATGAAAATTTTAAAAGGAAATTGTCCTTTGAGTATCATTTTTGATATTATTGGGTTCAGCTCTGTAAATATTTACTGAAGATCAATGCTAGGCTAGGTGTTAAAGTATGAATAATTATTTATACTCAGTATTGGTTGCTTGCTTTTGTATTCTTCAGTGCAGTTTGATATCTTTTGTTAATGCATTAAGTGATACATTACTACATTTCATTCCCAAAAATGTGGGATTCCAGGCAAGAGCAGTGCTAAATAGGTTTGGGATATCACTTTGCCTCAGTGTGAAAGGGGGTGCTGTAAGTGTACAGCAGTCAGGAGGAAGGACAGGGCACAATCCCAAGCTGTGCACGTGTTCGAGCAAGCAGAGATAAGCACAAAGGTCATTTCAATGGAATACAGTTGGCCTTGGGTTGTGTGGCTTCAGAGGCATGCACATCACTTCTGTTCTCAGAGCTGTTTGCATCACTTTGCATAAATTTAACTCTTTCAATCTTGGTTTTGTCATCAGTAAAAGAGGAATAATGTTTTTTCTTTCTAAGAATTGCCCCACATGGTGATGATGATGATGATGATGATGATGATGATGATGATGATGATTTGGGATGGCTTAGCCTGCCCTGAGAGTGGGGCTGTCACAGCATGTGGTGCAAGGGATGGGACTGTGGTTCTCTGCACCTGCCTAGCTTGTCTAAGCAGCAAAATGGTAGCAGCGTATGCCGATCCAATGTGTAAGACTCATATAGACACTCCATGGATTTGTGAGTTTGATTGACCAGTGGAAGAAGTTGTAAGATTTGTCCCTGATTGACTACTCTACTGATTTGGTAATATAGAGAGGTTGTTTAACCTCTCTAATCTTTTATTTTGTCATTGCTAAATTGGGAGTAATGTTCTTAATTATTTCATAGAAATTAAAAAGAGATAATACATATGAAAATCTTTATGAGGATAGAAAACATGAGTGTGGGGTTGGGGAGGAAGCTCAGTGGTCGAAGCTCCTGCCTGGCAAGTGCAGTGACCCAGGTTTGATCTCCCATACCACATGCTGTGCTGATCTCATGCAGAGCCAGCCACAGATTGCCAGTGGGAACACCTGCAATCCCAGCACTGGGGAGGCTGAGATAGGAGAGTCACTATGAGTCTGAGCTGCGTAGTGAAATCCTGTGCCAGATGGATAGATAGATAGATAGATAAATAAATAATTTTGAAAAATTTAAGAAAACATGAGTGTGAAAGTTCATGCTAATACAAAACAATTGACACTGAAAGTTAATATTACAAACAATTCTACTTTTGTATAGTATACATTTTACTATGTCAATATTGGCTCCTATGTCTTAGGGGAACTTTTAAAAACTTAATTTCTGCAGCACTAATACTGTCTTTGTATTTTATAAAGTAACTTAGGCAATATTTGTGTGATAGTTCAGTGAAATGAGTAAAAAGAAATAGTTATGGCATTGAAAATAGCTAGTTTCAGTAATTTTTCAGACCAAGAAAACAATCACTTCCTTATAATGAATTAGTAATTGTTGAGGCAATGTTTTCAGTAATCAAAAAACTGGTGGCCAGGAAGGTAGTTCAGTGGCATAACCACCTTCCTGGCAAGCACAAGATCCTGAGTTCAGTCCCCTCTACTGCAAAAATAAGAAGACAAAACAAAGCAAAACAAAACCTAAAACCTGTCTCAGCATGTGTGAAACCATTATCTAAATGCTGCAAAATATTTCTAAGAATGTCTAGCCTGGGAAAGTATGCAAAAATTAGTAAAAACCCCCTAGCATTTTCACATTAAGTCATGTGTATTTAATATACACCACCTCAAAGAGGAACGTTATCAGTCAGCACTACGCAGTGAGGGCAGAACAAAGAGATTTCTAAGAATATATGGGTGTACTTTTCTGTTAACTGAAGGTGATTGACAGTTCGTGGAACTATACCTCCAAAATAAACTGCTTGCAACACCCCTGGTTTTATTTGGTATGAGGAAAACTACTTGGTGACCCATTTAACTACAAGAAACCACTCTTATCCAACTTAATTACCCAAATCCCTAAATTTTAGGCAAAATCTATATTTTGTTGTGTGTGCTTTAAACCTATGCTCTTTTGGCTATTTTTACTATTTCTTTTTGAAAGTTGATTTGGTCACATAAGTAAAAAGACAATGTGGTCTAGATCTGAGGTCACTGCACACACTGAGGGGATCTTAATAGTTATTGTTCTAGAATTTTAGGATTATGTAAAAGAAGGAATTTTGTTTCATTTTATGTGCAATGAGAGTGAGCAACTGTACTGTAAAAGTAGCAGTCCGAACTAAGGAAGAGGACTTAGAAGAAAAGGCCAAGCTGTGTTTATTTTAATTGCAGAACTTCATTTGGGTGTGGTAAGGAGCATGCAAAACTTTCCCTACGTCAAGTTTTTGATGAAGGGGCTTGGGAGTGCAGAGAAACTCTCTGGAGATGCGTCAGGGCTCTCTGGGGGCACATAACACACCAAAAGTGAGTTTCAGTCATGACATGTTTATCTTCTTTGGCTTCCTGGAAGCCAAAATTCCTTCTTTTACATAGCCCTAAAATTCTAGAACATCAAATATTAAAATCCCCCCAGTATGTGCAATGACTTCAGATCTAGACTACATTGTCTTTTTTTTTTTTTTTTTTTTTTTTTTTGTATTTTAGGGAAGGGTCTATAGGGACAGGGTGTTCAGGGTCTTACTACTAGTTCAGACTTATAGTGATCCACCTGTTTATAGCATCCCATATCCAGTCTCAGTTGTCATCTCAGTGTGCCCCAGGGGCGGCGGGGCTGGCACAGCAGGCCTGGGGATCGAACCCCTGGCTCCTGAGCCTGCTTGTTGGTGCTTTAATTTAATTTGCTGAGCTATTTGGCTGGCCTTACATTGTCTTTTTTTTTTTTTTTTTTTTTTTTTTTGGTACCGGGGATTGAACTCAGGACCTTCTGCTTGCCAGGCAAGTGCTTATTCTACTGAGCTATCTCCCCAGCTCTTGTCTGTTTGCTTGTGTGATCATATTTCAATAAACTTTCAAAAAGAAATAGCAAAAACAGCCAAAGAAACATAGGATTAAAACACACACAACAAAATAAATATAGATTTTATCTAAAATTTAGGGATTCACTGTCTGCTGCATCTGACAGTGTCAGTGTGCTGTTTGTGCAGATGCTTTTGTTGAGATCAGAAAGCTAAGAGGCACCGTGGGAGGGAAATGAGTTTGCTGTGAGCATTATGTTTCCTGTGGACGTTACTGGGAATGACTACAGCAGGCAAATAAAGGACTTGGAGGCTAAGCAATTGGCTTTGAGGGAGCGTTTTTGTAAGAAGGAATCCTTCTTAGGACTTGAAAGGAGCCAGTCAGCAATAACAAATTCCAAGGTTATTTCTTAAAACCATGACCTCAGCTTTAAACTGTTGGGCCTTATTCGTAAGGTGAGGGCGGGAAGAAGCAGCTTATCTGTAGCTTCAGTTCTGTCACAGGCTTGCAAGTCTGTGTAGCTGTTTCCCCTGCAAAAGAAGAGGAGAGCAAAGTCCTGATGTCTTTCCTCTGAGACAAGCTACACGCATGCACAAATGGCCATGGCAAAGGAAGAACACCCACGGCACACTCCCCACCTGAAATAAGGGAGCAAAGAGGCGAAGGAGTATCTCTTCTGCTGAATATAGAAATGTCTCCTTCCGTTCCATTGTCTGGGAACGTCTGTCTGTACAGACAGCCTTGCATATCAAGAAGGAGCTCTGCTTAGACATCTGCAATGCTTATGGGGAGAGGGTGGGAAGAGGAATAGCCTTGCTCTTCGCAGCAGTTTGTCCATTCTCTCTAGTATTAGCCTTCTGAGACAGCAAAGCCAAGCTCTTTTACTCTCAGGTTCTGCTGGCTTGACTTTCTTTTTTGAACATAACAAAATAAAAATAATATGTTCTCTTAGTGTAGGGCTAATAGAACAGGGCTAATAGAAATATAATGTGATATATATATACATATATATATATATATATATATATATATATATTTAAAAATTTTAACAGCCACATTGCAAAAGTAAAAAAAAAATTATTCATATATATTTAAAGTACATAGCATGCCACATGTATGTAGTAAAATGGTTCTTATAGTGAAACAAATTAATACACTCATCATTTCACATAGGTGCCCATTTTTTTCTCCCACTAGCTAGAACAGCTATCTTTTGTTCATTTAGCAAAATTCCTGAATAGAATGCACCAACTCTAGCTCTACTATCATGCATTAGGTCTTCAGACTTAGTCATCCCAGGAGGAATCTTCAAATGTCTGGGTTTTGAAATCCTTGCATAACTTAATCAATGGCTTCCAAATGTTTGTCTTAGAGCAATTTTTTTTCCATTTGACAATTAATCTTCCATATGTTTAAGCTTTTTCCCGTGAAACTCCTTTGTCAGTGGCTCTAACTGCTCCAAGTCCTTCAGTACCCCTGCCCCTCATATCTCAGTTTTACTATCCTGGGCCCTTTCTAGTCAACATGTTCTTATTTGTACCTGCACTCCTTAAGTGTGACATCACATTTGACATGAGTGTAGGGTCGAGAGGATCAGTTATCTTCTTTAAATGTGCCATGCTTTGTTAATGCAGACTCTAGCTTCTACATTTTCTGGTTTTCAACTTAAAAGACAGAAGTTTTGATAGCCACAGTCACTTGACTCATATCAAATGGATTAGTAACTGAAATGCCTAGTCTCTTCCTGTATCTGTTTGATTGACTTTAGCTTGCACCTTCCGAAATGCCTATCATTTAGGAAAAAAGGAAAAGTGAAAAGAAAAAGAAAAGCTCATCCTGAGCCTGTATTTTTGTTGATGTAAATAGGTCATTCCTTATGATAGCCAACTTTTAAGGTCCTATCACATTCATTTTGAGCAGGAAGAGTAAAGGTGCTAGAACAATCTTAGCAAACTGTGTCCTAAACTTTAGCAAACATCAGCTCTATTGGCTGTCATGCTGAAATGCAAAATAGTGTAGCAGTAATTCCAGCAGATAGTCTAAGAGTTTCTCTTTCTGATGAGCTGTTGTGGATTTTTTTTTTTCCTCTTGTATTGGCAACTAAACCAGGGGCCAGTTACATGCCTCGCCCTTTTAAATTTATTATTATCTTTATTATTATGATTTTGAAGCAGGTTCTTGTTAAATTGCTGTTTCCTGGGCTCAACTGAAGTTGTGATCCTCCTGGCTGAGTCTTCCAGGGTGCTAGGACTATAGTTATTTGTGATTTATATTTTGTGTAGCAAATTCTCATGCTGTCCAGAAATTCTTCCTATAATCGTTTTCATCATTATTATTTTGAATGTTCATTTTCTCACTCTGCATACCTGTTCTGAGGTCTTTCAAGGTCTTGGACAGAGTCATCTAAGGCAGAGTTCTGAGACTCATGGCCTTAAAGGAAGGGGCTGTGCAAAGCTTCTTTTGGGTTTCCCCATGGCCTGGTAAAATGAAGAACGTTAACGAATAGCACTAATTTTCACTGAGTTTGTTTGGATTCCTTGAGTGACCAAGAAAAACCACAGCTGTGGGAGCCTCATCAGGGAGCCAGAGACTGCTAACACCAAGCACCTGCCGCGCTCTGGAAACTGTTTTTCTAATTGGACATGTATCAGATTTCACTTTTACTTTTTTTAGTTCTGATTTGTTTGGTTAGTCGTAATTAAAAAGAAATCAATGCACAAAATGCAATGATAGAGCACTACATTTATTAGAAGGAGGTGGAAAGAGGGTGGGGCTAGTTCTGCTTCAGCTGGGAAAGTGCTCTGTGAAGCGTTTGGGGCTCTTGAACAACGCTGCACCTTCAGGCGCAGAACCAAAGTGAGGGAAAAGGTATCTGCTCGCTTTTGCAGAACAGAAAATCTCTCCAGATTTTCTTACTCTTGTCTTGATTTCTTTTTAAAATTTTTAGTACTTTTAAAAGTTTTAGTACTTTTAAATTTTTAGTACTTTCAGTACTTTTAAACACTTGGAAAGCATACATGCATTTAAAAATATAAATATGAGGTAAGCATAGATTAAATAAAAACATTATAGATACATTAGTCTAGCATTGACTTAACAAAACACAAGGCAACTATATTAATTTGATACTATGTGAGTTTTATAAATAATAATTATTTATAATTTTTTATAAATAATAATTTTATAATTATAATTTTATAATAATTTTACAAATAATCTCTTGATTTCTTTATGAACCTGGCTGCATTCTTAGACGTTCGACCGTTAAAGCTGTTTTAAATGGGCATCTAGCCTCATACTGCATTTATCAATTTCTGTGAAAACCTTACAGCTTGTCAGGGCATCTTTGTAGTCATCCTGATACCTCTCGCCCAGCACCTTTGATGTGGTTTCTATGCAGTCATACAGAGCAGCATTACTTTATGGAAATGGGTTTGACTGAATCTGCCTGTTCACCAGAGCAGAGCTGACAGAGAGTGGGAGAGGCCCTGGACACCACACAGGTAGTTCTGAACGGAACTCTTTGTGATGTGTTTGAGATCTCAGAGAAGATGTGTGTCCAGATGCCGTCAACCCTGTTTATCTGTGCAAGAACTAGGCTTTCTCCAAACTGTTGGTAATGTAAGAGCAGACTTCCTCCTCCCTGGCTCTCTTGAGTAAAATGGCTGCCAAAGTGTTTTGGAACAGATATGTAAAAATGTTCTGACTACTGGAAGACAGTAACAAGGGTCTTTTGATATTCTCCGTGCTCACTGTGATCAAGCTGGCATCCATTTCCTTCTTAGGCAAGGGCTCTGAGATACAATTGGCTGGCGCTGACTCATGACCTGACTGCTTCTGCCGAGGATGCACTGTGGTCGGAGGCGATCCTATTTGGATTGGAAGTCCTGAAAGAACAGCAGTTTACAGATGAGTTCTTGGGGAGTCCATTAGGGAAAAGAAGGGAACAGCACACAACAGGAGAAGCCTAACAATTAAAACCAGCTCTTGCCTGTGTGGTCTTGTATTTCACATCATGCTATGGAAATAGACTGCTGGGAGGAAGTCTGGCTTCCTGACAGTTTATAGAGCCGAAATCTTGTTAAAGTTTATTTATAAGGAAGTGGGGAAAATGACAAATCTCTTAAAACTTTAAGAAAGTTACTTAACAGGTCTGATGAGCATAGGCCTCCAACCTGCTGGGTCATAGGATCACAACTGTATGACAGAGAATATGAACGTGGGCAAACCCAGACACAGAAACAATTGTAGAATGTACTATGACTTCTCAGGAAGCTAATTCTTTTTATTTTATTTTAAAATTGGACTAAGAACTATGCTCATTTAAAATATCATGTCAGTAAACAGAAAAATAGAATATAACCTCTGTTCCAACCATCTAAAATCAACGCTACTCATTCTTTTTCCCTTTAGTTTTTTTTTTCTGTGCTTAAATTAAAAAGATAGTTCCATCTATATTATAGTCCGTTTAGAGTTAAGACACCAACTCTAAGTTAGTTGGCAAATGTATGCAGGTACCTGGGCAGGGAATAAACCAAGGCTAGCTACATATTCCCCTTGGCTGACCTGCATAATTGTAGCAGGTTAAGGTATGAGTCACAGTGGAACATCTGAATAGATGGGTGTAACATCAGGGTGTTTCATGACTGTGGTCACTAGAGCTATAGGCTGGGGAAAGGCAACTGGGCCCAAAAGGCCTAAACATAGAGGTTTCTCACTGAAAGAAAGCCTGGTAGTAGCAGGAAGATATCACATATAGGGATTATATAATTACACTTGTGGCATAGCAGCAAATACTATGGTAGTAATACTAATACGTTGCTAGATGCTAAACCTTGTATGGTAAGAGTTTTTTTTTCATACGTTGTCACATCTAAATTTCATTTAATATGGTGTGCCTTTCTTAATGAGAAAACTTAGCCTTATACTGTTGAGCTAACTTACCTAAGTTTATAGAACTGATGATTAACAAAACAGGAATTTAAATTTGCTCCTGTTTCTCTGAAAGCTGGGCTCAGGCAATTTGATTTGGCGGCATTTTGAAGAGTAGATTAATGGGATGGAGAGCACGGGAGACTAGAAGTGGGTTGTGCACCTGTGCAGTGGTTTCAGTATTCAAGACAGGGAGAAGGTTTGAGGTAAGGATGCTGCAATGAGGATGGAGAGGATGGTATAGAAGTGAGGGTGGGTAGTAGGAAGGCACCCTAGCTGTGTAGGGTGTACAAAGGCACTCTACAAAAGGGGACTCCAAAATTTCACTATGTATCCAGCTCTCATGGAGGTTTTCTTTAATTTTGAATGCAAATTTTCATGATACATTGTGCATCTTTTTAAAAATTTTTTTTATTTTTAATAAGAAATAACAATATGATAGTTTCAAAACATGTTATTAGTGCATTCATAATAATTGATACATTGAATATTGTTATCCTCATAATAGTTATACGGAGCACAGGGTGTAAACATGATAAATTTTCTAATTCATATTAGTAGGGGAGAAAAAAAGAAAAAAAACAAAAAAAATTTTCTTCTCTTTGTACAAAGAGGGAGTAGTTGTATACATAGTTCAACGTTCCATAATTGTAGTGGGATACCTGTGAAACTGGCAATATTGGAGGCTGTTGGTATAAGCCTCTTACAGCTCATCATACTAATCTAGCTCTATGATCTATGCCTTGTAATTAAGCTTTTCTGCTGGGTGATGAGTGGCAAGTTAAGGCCAGACCTGTATAACAGAACATTCATCTTTTGTGTCTTCCAGGGTCAC
>PVKN010008432.1:0-25178 GCA_004027915.1 Capromys pilorides
GAATGAACTAGCCTTAGATGGATAACGCTGTCTTCATTGCTAGAGTTCTTTCATGGATTGCTTAACTGGAAGCACTTAAAGTACAGTAAAAATAATGAGCACCTACTAAGACAGACCAGGAATCTGGGGTTTAATCTCATTCTCTGACCATGTCTTGAAGAAATCCTGGGATCATATTCAGTGCCAGTCTGTACCCTGAGAGCAAGCAGTGACCCAACAGAAGGGAGAATCAGGCTAACTAACCACCAGCAGCATCAGACTGGCCTTCAGAGCCACGAGGTTTGCACTGACCCAGAGCTCTGGCATGGAAGGAGGGAAGATCAGAAAGGAGGTGAACCACAAATGCTGTGCATGTGGGGCCAGGGAGTGCTGCTGGACAAGGAGCAGGAGCAGGACTGTGACCAGCTCAGACCAGAAGCTGAGGATCTAAGGCTCCATGGCTGTTGCTGTCTTGGGTCAGATCGAGGCTACTGCCTGAGACCCTGTCCTGCATTGCCCCTTTGAAATCAGAGCCTTTCACCCTGGGACACCATGGGGACTCTTGGTCACATGGGGAACTTCCTGTGTCTGCACCCTGTCCCTGGGAAACCCTTCAAGGCTGTACTTTATAGAAGCATCAGGTTCTCAACAGCTTGAAGGCAATTCAGGAGCAGGCAGGCTGTAGCATGCAGGGAAAATGCTTTTCCTCTGCATTTTGAGTTAGTGAAGACCAATTTTGCTGAAGTATCAAATCCTGAAATCCTAGGTTATTTTTTCTCATAAGCAGTCAAACAATGATAAGTTCTATGCCAGAGTGTGGGGCTCTTACCCTTGCCCTTCTACTCACCGTGTTCTTTTAAATAATCACTCTATGCTGAACACTGTTTCAGTGGAGCTATGAAAAGCCCTAATCGGACGACAAATGATTCACTCTGACTTGTGCAATGAACTTCAGCATGTGTAAAGAGGACAGTGCCTCTCCTGACAAGTAATGATGCTATGGCTCTGTGAACATGCTAGAAAGGGGCAGTGACCAGGAGCCTGTGGGACCTAAAGGGAGGCACAGCTAGGAGGCGCGAGGGCAGGCAGAGCATGGAGCCTACAGGATCTTCCTTTTTCTCTGTGTCCTCCAGGCTGTGGTCATCTTTCCAGTGGGGAACCAGGACTTTGTTGAAAAGTGCTACACTGAACATACTCAGGTGGTTCTGTGTGACGCACATTACAGATATCAGAAACCTGAATGCAAAGCTTGTTGGGAGGAATTTATTTAAAATAGCGAAGGAGCCCTGAGATGAGGTACACCGGGGATGCGGTGTCACACGGGCGTCGGTGTCCAGGTGCTCTCTTCTCTCCTCTCTGTGCTGATGACAGCAGAGCACGCAGCCTCTGAGACTCATGAGCAGGTTCTGGACCTGTGCTTAGTACTCTGTTTGTGAACTGTCATACCAAACTTCCTGCTGGGCCTGGGGACAGGAAGACAACACTGAGGACCGAGTGCTGGGGTCAGCAGTGGTGGCAGACAGAGCCCTGGGAAGGCCCGCGCTGAGCTGCATTTGTCACATCAGCACTGCTGCCTCCAGCAGTGCCAGTCACTGGGGTGGATGGGATCAGACAGCCAGGGCCAGGCCTGGTCTTTCCAGGAGTGGGGACACCGCCTCACCTGTTGTCCCTTCTCTGATTCGGTCCTAGCATGCACGCAGTGGAGCAGATGCACACACCTGACTCTGGTCTCTCCTTTGTGCCTTAGTGCATATATGTTTGTGCGCACCATGAGAGTGTTTATCGAATGCAAATGGTGCTTGGGTCTGTTTCCTTCCCCACCTCCTCCCCCTGCACCTTCTAGCTTTTGGTTCCCTTTTCACTTCAAAATGCGCTATTTCCACTCGGTCCCAGTTCTTTCTTTATTCAATTTCCCACACTCCTGCTCTGTCTGTTTTTCTTCCTTCTCCCACTTGAAAAAGACCTTTTACTTCTTGTTGTCTGCATCTTATTTTGTTCTTTATATCTTTGCCTTCTGGTACAGGAGAATCCATGCAGGATTTGAGACTGCGTGCATGGTTTATTTCATTGCATGTTATGGTCTTCCTCTGCATCTATCTACATAGGAAAGCCTCATGCTTACCCTGCATTTCTACAGAGTAGTGCTTTAGTGAGTCCAAAGGTTTTCAGATACAACATTTGTTTTATCTATTCAACTGTGGTTAGGAACATAGACATTTCCAAGATTAGCTATCAAAATTGTGCTTCTGCCTACATGGAGATGCCGTAGTATACGTGTTCTGTGGTTCCGTGCCAGCCACCCCTTTTCCAAAAAAGTATCTGATTATGAAGTCTCTGAGGCAGTACTTTAGACTGTGCACTGGATTTTTTCAGGAAATCTAGCTACTACGAAGAAGAGTCTCTTAGGGGTAAACATCACGTTGTTCCCTAGATATGAACTTTCCATGTAGCCAGCCTTGGTAGCCCACCCATTACTTCTCTTTGAAGCAGGGGAAGTGGAGGCTTACCTCATCTTCAGGGCAAGGGTCATGTTCTCCATCAGTCCAGGTAGAGGAGCAGGGTGAGGTGGGGAGCGGTTGTGGTGGAAGAACAGGGACAGGTGGGAGTGGTGGGAGAATAGGGATGGGTGGGAGAGGTGGGAGAAGTGGGACTGGAGGGAGAATTGGGATGGGTGGTAGGGGAAGAACAGGGAGAGGTGGGGGAGGTGGGAGTGGTGGGAGAATTGGGACGGGCGGTAGTGGAAGAACAGGGAGAGGTGGGAGAATTGGGACGGGTGGGAGGGGTGGTGGTGGAGCCCCATAGCAAGAGAGGAAAGGCAGTGATAGAGAAACGCAGCGACGTGCACGGGCTCGGCGTTGAGCACCAAGGCGAAGAGGGCGGGGTCGTTTTCGAAGTCCACCACGCAGGGCGCTGGTCATGCCTGGTTCCGCTGTCGCTGGGTTGACTCTTCCGGCATCTAAACTTTCATCTAGTCCAGAAAAATATAATCTGTGCAGCCATTTACTCCCTGGATACAGGAAGAGCTCGTGTGTACATCCCGGCAGGTGGGGAGCACAGCGATGAGACAAGAAAGCAAGGCCCTCGCAAGAAAGGCGTCGCCTGATGCACGGGGCTTTCGCGGCTCATCTCATACGTGAGACAGTGAAGACCCATAAAAGTGAAAACGGTCAAGTAGACGACAGAGCTCTCTCTAGCCCCGCTCCACAGCCCGACCCTAGAGTCTGCGCCTGCATCACACCCGGCTCCTCACCTGCATCCTGGGCACCGGCGCTCTCAGCTCCTGCAAGGGGGACGGCCACGCCCTGGTCCTCTTCCTCTGGCTGCTGCTCCGCCAGGGCATCCTCACCTTTCCTTGGGACAGGGTCAGCCTGGGCCTGCAGGGCCAGCAGGAGCAGGGCAGCGAGGAGGGCGAGGGTCCTCATGGCTGGAGTCCGGGAGGACAGGGGAGCAGGGTCCCGGTGTGTGAGAGCCCAGAGTCGGCCCCTATTTATGGGTCAGTCAGGAGAGGGCGAGGAGAAGGAGGGCGGAGTGAGGAAGGGCGGGTACAGGATTTGGAGGGCGCGGCTGCCCTGCGCCCACGGTCCTCCCACGTCCCTGCGCCCACGGTCCTCCCACGTCCCTGTGCTCTCTCTGTTTAACGTCTGTGTTTGGTTGAAGCTGACGGGGTTGTTGAAGACTCAGCTATTTTTGTGCCTCCTATCTGCCTGGATATTGAAATTTTCATCAGAAAAAGAAAAAAAAAAAAAAAAAAAATAGGCAGCGGAGAGCGCCTCCCTGCGCAGCGCGGGAAGGCTCAGTCCGCAGCACGCTCTGCAGGGGCAGCAGCACGGGCCTTGTGTCCTGGACTGTTCCTCGATGGGAATTTTTGATTATTTTTTTTTTAAATGTCTTCACTCACTATTGGAAATGTTCCGATTTCTTTTTCTCTGCAAAGCTTTAGTAGGTCGTGCACCTTTCCATTTTTGCACCTTTTGACACACAGCAGTTCACAGTGGCTTGATCCCACCCTCCCCATTCTTTGGAGTCAATTATGATGTTTTCTTCAGATCTCTGATTTTCTTCATTTGACTCATTCCTCTTTTTTCATACTTTGCTAAAAGCATGTCAATTTGTTGTTCTTTTGAAAAATCTAACCGCCTGTCTTACTGAGTGTAAGTGCACATAGTTGAACTTTCACTTCCCTCACTTGTGGTCGTACTTTCACTATGTATTTCTACCCCAATCTCAGTTCTACTTTTCCTTCTCTTGCAGTGTCTTGTGCTGTAAAAGGTGCTGCCTAAGCAAGATTTTCCTTCCTACAGTAGGCTTTCCTGGTGCCCACAGGCCTTGGGGATGTCCTGCTTCTGTGTTTCTCAATCATCCTGCATTGTGTTCCCATTTATCTCTGAAAACAAATCAATGTTATTTTAAATTTATTGGCTGAATGTGTCCCCATCCCAGAACTGTCAGCTGCGCCTGTCCACACTGAGTTCTGGAAGCCCACACTTCTACTCACCAGTATGTTGGGCCGACAGTTTCTGGGGCCAAATGACCAGATTTGGTCAGTGGTAATCTGCCATTTTCTCCCTGTTAGGTGTTGCTCCTGTTTTCCTTTAAGTTCCTACATGTTCCCATGGGTATTCTGGTGGATCCTGTGAGGAGTTTTGCCCTCATCGGACAAGGACATGAGGTGTTGCATAGAATGAATCCAGTCACTGTTTTCTTCCGGAATCTGAGTGACTTCTTCTGGCAGAGGCATGGCCCAGACACTGACTGTAGCAAGTTTGTTGGGGGTTGTGATGGTGACCAGTCCATCAGGATCACCTAGAACTCTTCAGGGACTTTGATCTGAGGGTCTCTTGTTTGGGGTAGGAATGAAACTGTCTGTTGATTGCCAATGTCATCACTGACCATGTGAACATTTGGGAATTGTGTGATTGTTTCTGGGAATGGAAGTATGGTTTCCGATACGCTGATAGGAGCCTTTGCCAGCCTTTCCTGGGAGTCACCCAGGCATCGCTGAAGGTGAGCTTCCCGCTGTGGCCACACCGTGCTCTCCAGTTTCCTGAATTGAAATCTGGACACAGGGATCAGCTTGGTTCAACAACTTCATTCCTTTCACAAACTCAGGCTTTCACTTGGGTGTTTCGGCTCAACACCAAGTCTCACAAGAGGGGTGGCTTCGAAACTGAGGGGTACGAAAAGTGGGCAGGATGGCAGGCTACACAGAGTCGCAGATTTCAGCACTAGGCCTTGAAGGCCTCCTGTTCCTAGCATGTTTCCTGGAGGCTTCTCCTCCAGCTCTCCCAGGTCCCTTCCCATCAGCAGGTACGGGTTCTCCAGGGCACAGCATGGCATGTGGGGCCCGATGGGTGCGGCACCAGGGGAAGCTGAGAGGCCTGATGGTACCTGTTGTAAAAATTCAACAGGACTGAACTTGGGCCTCAGGACAAAACGTTTCCTTCCTCTTCGAGCTGCATCGCTGAACACAGGAGCAAATGCAATGAAGGGCTCTTGGCTGTCCTCCTCCTGGGGTGCGGGGCAGGGGCCATGCTCTCCACCTGCTGTCCATCCTCTCTTGGCTCTGCTTGTGGACCTGTTTCCAGGATGCTCCCCTGCTGGATGTGCTCCACAGGGCCGTGCCCCACGCTGCTGCCAGCCTCTCCGCATGCCTCTGTCCCTCAGGCTCTCATCTCTTAGCAACTCCATCTTGAGTGAGGGGCAGTGGCTGACGCTGATGCATGGCCTTAGTCTCAACTGCAAACGTTTTGGAGACAAGGAAGTAACGGGAGCAGCATCTCCACATGCACGTCTCATGAAAGCTGCTTTCAGGGCTTGAGATTCAGAGGAAGAGAGGCGAATGCTTGCGATCCTATGCACAGCAGCTTCTCCACCCGCTCAGACTCAACATCCAGGCCCTGGGCAGTTTTGGGCATACCCTGGAAAGAACAGTACAGCAGATGGGCAGGCACTGGCCACAAATGGCATTGGCCTGAACCTTAGGGTCCCAATGCGGGGCCTCTCAGGCTCTGATGTTTAATCTTAAACTTGGAACTATCTCCTCCATTTTTTTTCTTTTCTAAGACAGCATCATGTGAAGTCCACATGTTTTCCAGGATCAACTGTGCAAATGAAGGTTTCCTTCCTTTGGCCTGATCACACTTTATATTCTTCTTAGCCTGCATATGTGTATAACAATCTCCCCACAGAGTTTTCAGGAGAATTACCTTTCAGATGCCAATTTTTGACTATAGATTTCAGCAGAGTTCTCAGTTCCAAACCTGCCCATCTGTGGCCCTGGTGAATAGCACACTGCCCTGCTCAGGTGAGAACTGAGGTGAGAGGGACTCGTGTGCTCCAGGCCAGTGCTCCAGTCATAGACTTGCTCTCCTGGCTCAGAATTCGGGTTTACCTGGGACTCACTTTCTCTTTCTGCTCTTTTTCCAGGGCTTTAGAAATAAAAATCATTCCTGTCAGTGCGTTAAAATGTTCCAACATATTCTCGAGGGGAGAAAGGCCTCCCGTGAGGTGAATTTTAGTTCCACTATCACACGATCTACCTTACTAAGCACTAACACAAGACGTGTGCTTTCAAGCCATGCTGTGGCAGACCTGCCTGTGTCTGTGCACAGACCCCTTGCACAGCTCCTTCCGCAGTGGTGCACCTGTCACGGATTCGAACAGCTGCTGACGCCTCCAAGGAGAAGCCCGCACACCCTGGGAGTCTATGAGATCAATCAGGTACTCCCGGCTGTCTTTTGTATAGTGTAGTAAAACGACCTTGGATTTCGTGGCGCTCCCTTGGATCTGCATATCTTCTTGGCTGTCTGTGAACCTTAACCTGCCTGAGAGATGGCCGCAGATGATTCTATTACTGGATGTGAGACAATCGGCAAGAGCGATTTTTCCCTGGTCAATGTGAGCCAAAGCACGGATGTTCCCGATGTTGGCAGTGTTCTTCTGGAATTCAGTCAGCTTCTCCAGACTATAGAGCACCCTGGTTACTCACTCCCCAGACTCGCAGCTGCCACAGCACAGCTTAGTACAAAAATATTAAAAATTGTTTCAGAACAACTACTATGAAGACAACAAAGTGAACTGTATTAATTATTGTGGGTGTCCTGCTAACATGTTGTGAAATTGTCCCCTTGTTATTTCTTATTAAGTGAAAAAAAAAATGAAATGTTGTATATAGCATGTCACTAGATTCGAAGATGAAACTCTTGTATTTTCTCAAAGGACACTAAAGTACTTCTGATAAAACTGAATATCTCTTTATATAAAATCTGTGAAAAATTGTACACAGAAGATACATAAATCAGCATCATAAAGATTATATATTATAACACTGTAACTCACCCACTTGTAAGTGAAAATACTTCAGAGTATTATCTCTCAATACATAAAGACAAGACAGTATAGTCTCACTACTCTCATTTAACCCAGTAAAAGAAAATACAGCAAATGACACAGAAGGAATGCAATTCCGTGGAAAGAGAGAAAAGTAGAACTGATCCGTGGAAAGAGAGAAAAGTAGAACTGAAAACATATTTTTGCTGATGACATAATTCTATACTTAGAAATCTCTAAAGATTCCATGGAAAGACTCTTACATGTGATAGAAAATTCGCTGAAGCATTAGGATCGGGAAACGAGCACACAGAGGTCAGGATCTTTTCTGGACATCAAGGGCAAATGCACTGAGAAAGGAATCAGGGAAACAATCTCATGGACAGTCAGCCTCCTTGCAAACCACACGCATGGGCATGCAAATTCCCAAGGATCAGGACTAATTAAGGGATTGGACAACCCCTACAACATATGGAACAAAACACTAAAGAAAGAAGATGATGCTAGGGTAAAATGTCTTTGTTCATAAGATGAAAGAAATAAAATTCATAAAATAATAATACAACTCAGAACAAGTTACTGATCCAATGCAATCTTAATTCTAGCAGCAGTGAAATATTCATAGAAAATACCAATCTCCAAACTCATATGGGAGCCCAGGCGTGGTGCCGCATCCCTGTAATTCCAGCCCTTGAGAGCCTGAGGCAGGCTGATTGCCTTGATTTTTAAGGTAGTCTGGACACCATATAGAGTGCAGAGCAGAGCCTGAAATGCCTAGGGAACATCTGTCTGAGAATAAACCCAGAGAAACTCTCTTAGACAAACATAAATACCCAGAATGGAAAGAAATCCAGAGAGAAAGGCGCATGTGAGCACTTGATTGATGAACACAGGACAGAGCCAGAGGGAGGAGACCACCATGGAAGAGGCAGGAAATTAGAGCAGTGGCACAGGAGACCTGAAAGGAAGCCACGCAGCCACAGCCGACTGGGTCTCATCAAATACCCACAATGTGTATTGGTTAAATGCAGACTCTTTAACAAATATTGCAAGAGAAACTGGACATCCAGGGACATCCGTCCCTACCTCTCATTCTACACCAATTTCACTCAAAATAAATTTAAAACTGTAATGTCGCACCATATACTTTGACGCTACCACAAGAAATACAAGAGAAACACCTCCTGTCAACCAGCTGTCCCACTGTGGAGTCACCATGCCCAGCCCTCACAGTGAGAGGCCGGGTGGGCTCACAGTGCACAGTGACTCAGTTGGTGGTAAACTCGCTCCAAGGCAGACCCATGGGAAGGGCCTGGCAGTGCCAACATGCTTGGTGAACCAGACCAGCAGGTGGAGCTGAATGGTGCCGCAGAGGATGGGGAGCAGCCCTAGGAACTGTCCCAGCGCTGTGCCTCCATGACCCACCTGCATGAGCTCAGAGTTCTGCATGACTAATCCTCCGTGTAGCTCTCAAATCAGGGAGATGACAATGCACAATTTCTGTCATAGACTTCACCTTCCAGGGACAGGGAAAGATTCCCTGAGCAGCATTCCACTACCCAGGAAAATGAATGCATGTGTGTTTCATTTAAAACTTTTGCAGAGCAAAGGAAACAGGAGAATAAAGACAAAGCTTTGCAATAGGAGAATATCTTTGCTAGCTGTTATTCTGATGAAGATTAACAGCCAGGATGTATAAAGAATTTTAAAAGACAACAATGGAATAAATAATCCAATAAAAATAGATAGAAGATGCAAATACATACTGCTGGAATGAAGGACAAATATCCTATAAATATGTGCTTCAAATGCTATTGTAAATTATGATTCTTTAAATTAAATAAGATTGCAGTGGTTTAAAAAAGTTGATAAATGTAATTGTATGAATTAAAAACTTTTGTATAGCAAAACAAACAATCAGAAAAATAAGAGAAAGCCTATGGGATAGGAAAACATCTCTCAGAATATTAAGAGCCAGGCTACCAGGAGCTCTGGGTTGTGTTACCACGCCCAGAACTTGGAACACATTTCAAATGGGCAAGCAATTTGCAGGACATGTTTCCAAAGAAGTGCCCATGACCAGTCAAGACGTGGAAGTGCTCAAGATATTTAGCTAAAAGGGACACACAAATGAAGGTGAACTGAAATTCCATCATGTTGTTATTAAGCAAAGCAAATTTTAAAAAAGTACACTAACCAAGGCTGGTGAGAACGTAGAGAAAAAATCTTATAAACCATTGAGGCAACTATAGATCAGTGCAGCCACTGTGCCAAACAGCACTGAGGCTCTGCAGAAACGGAAGGGAAAACTCCCGCCCTGCCCACCTCGCCCAGCCCTGCATGTAAATCCACAGGAGTGCGCTGAGCAGGAGCCACGGCTGCACGCCAATGCTTGCGGTGCACTCCTCATAGGAGCTGAGATACGGGATCGGCCCTGGCGCCCGGCAGCTGATGAATGGCTAAGAACACTGAGGTGGTAGAGGGTTGTTTGGGCACAGAGAGTGACGTCCTGGCAGGAAAACGGGTGCTGGGGTGGAGGAAGGGTTAGAAACTAAGGCAGGCATGGACTGACAGTAAGATGAGGATGACTTCATTGTTTCATATGTGAAACCTGGAACGATTCAATCGATGAAGCAGTTCAAGGATCAGTCTCGAGACCTGAAAGAAGAAGGACTTGAAGTACTGGAAGGAGACCAAGGAGATGAGGCAGCTCAGATGGAAGAAGAGTGGGCAGAGAGAAGGTCAGGGAGCTGGACCCGGCATGTGTCGGGGATGCCACAGGGAAACTTTATACTGTGCAAGTGATGTAGGTTGGCATTTATAGTGGTCATGAATAATAAACACCTGACACAGTGGAGCCATCTATGTAGTGCACATACTGACAAAGAGTTTTCTGAAAACACACATTGGTGTAATATAAATCACTGATAAAGTAGATTCAATATATATTATGGCATTTGTACAGTAATCCATGGTGTCTATTATATGTGTATAAAACCCTAACATCATATTAGCTACTTAATTTGTTTATTTTGTTCCATTATTTTCAGTTTATTTATTTGCTTTGAGATAGGGTGTGCCATGCAGTTCACCCTGGTGTGGAAGACACATAGTCCAGGCTGGCACCAAGCCTGGGGTGGCCTTTCTGTCTCAGGATGACAGGAGTTCATCACCATGCCTGGCACAGTGGCATTATCTTTGTATTTAAAAAAAAAAAAAACAATTAACAAAGTATTTACATACAGGTGGCTCTGTGCCATAAATAATGCACAGTGTATCTAGGCAGAACATTCCGAGATATTTTCAGGTCATGACAAACAAAGAAATCCCCACAAAACCACTGCACCAGGTGGCTTTCAGCATGCTGAGCTCCGTCCCTCACAGTAGCACCCCAGGAGGGACCTCCCTAGGCTCCTGGCTTCCGACCACCGCCACCTCCCCCAACGCAGGAGCCCGTGGTGGAGGAGCCCGGGGGCCAAGCGCCTCAGTTGAGGGAGGCCAGGAAAGAGCAGAGGAACCGCGCCAGAGAGGAGAGACCGGACCTTGCGCCGTCCCTAAGCGCACGTCTCCGTGGCCAGCAGACTCCTCCGGCGCCCTGCCGCTTCCCCGCCTGGCATCGTGTGGACACCGACCTTCGCCATCGTGACCGTCACGCAGGTCCTCGTGAGGGCGCCCGCTGTGCTCTGTCAGCTCGCAGCTGCTTGCGTGGGAGCAGAAGGCGCTAAGGACGCTCTGTGCACCACGGCCTGCAGCGGTCGGCTGCTCTGATGCTGGTAGCGCTGTGGCTCCAGACAGAGGCGCGAGGCTGCTTCTTAGTTTAGCAAAATAGAAAAGGAAATGTCACAGGGGCACAGCACGTGAACAGCAGTGAATAAGCTGAGCATCGTTACATTCAAAGTAGGACTCAGTATGAGAGACTCAGAAAGAAAAAGATTCTTACAAAGAAACCAGCAGATAATATCACAAAACTTTTCTTTTATTTATTTGGTACAGGGTTTCGCTACAGAGCTCACACGCAGAGGGATCCCATTTTCAACCTCCACAAGGATTACAGGCAGCGCCACCATGACCAGTCTCAGTACTGTCTCAGCATGCTGCACCATGTGCCAGCACAACACATCGTGCCAGGGATCGAATCCCGGTCCCTGAGCTTGTCTAAGCAGGTGCTGTGGTCCACTGAGCTATCCGGCTGGCCGTGCAATTTTTATTTTTGAAAATTATCATTGGATAAACAGAATCCTGCTGCACTCCCTGTGGGGAGAAGATGTGGATGAGGGGCCTGACGAGTGGGGCTCCCTGATTTTCTTCTTGCTCATCGTGTTTCTCCTAGCCACATTGCTAATTAAGGTTGTCTCAGTGACGCCAATGCAGCCGCTGCTTCCAGGTGTGTACGTAGCTGGGACCACCTCTCTTCCGACACTTGGGAAACCTACTCTAAGCAGTGCAGAAGTCCCCACTCTGTAACCTCAAGCCTGATAGTGGCTGCTTCCTCTGTGCCATGGCACCTGTCCCTGGGGTGCCTTCTACTGTGGGTGGATTTCCCAGGGAGACCAGTGGGGACAAGAAGAGGCACCCTCGTGAGAGCTTCCCCACCAGGTTGGAACAGACCTGGCTTCAAGCCTGCAGTTCCCAGGATGTGACACAAGTTGTTAGAAAGAGGCCATGTGACATTCTGACACCTGCCACACCGCACCCGACAATGCTACCAAGGAAATACCAAAGACACACAGTGAAAACGTCTTGCAGGAAGGGATTTATTTGAGAGAGAACAGGAAAGTTAAGGGCATGGCCCAGGGGCTACAGCTCGTCCCTGTTAGGGACAATTTTGAAGACCATTTGCTATGGTGCTGGATGCTTAGGTGCAGCAGAGCTGGAAGAAAACATTGTTGATGTTGCAGAACCCTGACTGATTCTCTCCTGACTCGCAGGACGGCCGGCGGCAGGTGCATTCGTTACTTCTCCACACCCCTGGGGACAGAGACTGAGAGTCACACACCTGCAGCCTGGGCCACACAGCCCCTGCAGACCCACTCTGCTAGGCCTTCCCTGCCCCTGCCCGCAGCCCCACACCGTCCTGCACACACACACCCTCCGAGGGTCTCCAGGCCCTGGAGCTGTTGCCCTTAGGCAGGGAGACGCTCTCCTGAGCCTGTGCAGGAGATTCAGCTAGAGCGAGGCAGTCAGTGTCTTTACCGAACCCGATGATCCCTGCGTACAGGCCTTTGAAGCCGCCTTTCTACAGAACACGCGGACACATTTAGTTCCCAGTGTTCAATAAGGAAATCAGGGACAGGAAGTGAAACAGTTGGCTCAGTCTAACCCAGGCGGGAGCCCGTCTCCACCCTCTCTGTGCACCCCACGTCTGTGCAGCTGCCCTCTCTCACCTGCATCTTGCAGAGCAGGCCTTTCCTCCACGGGGAAGGAGAAGACTTCCACCTGGCTCTGTGCCTTGCCCTGCATCTCGGGCTCATCCCATTGAGCTCTTCCCCGGAGAGGCTCAGCCTGGGCCAGCAGGACCAGCAGGAGACTGGCAGCGAGGAGGGCGAGGGTCCTCATGGCTGGCGTCACCTGGAGGGAGGAAGAGGAGAGTGCCGTTGCGTGGGGTGCGAGGACTGAGCCCTATTTTCTGTCCTGTGAGGAGCAGGCTCAGAGTTAGCGGGGGCAGCAGGAGGCGAGCGTTTCCTGGCCTGGGAGCGAGCTGACATCGCCCCAGCGTCCCAGGGGGCTGTCCGTGAGCTCAAGGCACCACAGGCCTCGCGTGTGTGCTCTGGGGCTCTCGCAGTTACAGCTGCTGTGACAGCAAAGGCTGCGCTATCTTCGTGCGTTCCCAACTTCCCCTTCTAGGGAACAGTTACTTTTAGTGTGGAAAGCCTCGAGGTGAGGCGCCTGCGCTGTCTTTCGTGACCTCAGGCCTCAATGGTCCTGCATCTCCCCTGCCCACCCTGCCGCTGGGACGAGCCGCCTCCCCGCGGACCTCTGTCCTAGCGCTCTAGGTAGCTGTCTCTGGCTGGCACCCGGGAATTCCCACCCAGCAGGAGCTTGGAGATTCCTGGTGGATCAGCCTCCGTTAGTAACAAGTGTGGAATCTCCATGACATCATCAGTCTCTGCCCAACGGGCGCTCAGCGGGACCCTGGGCAGCGGGGATTCTCCCGCTTCTCCATGCTTGTTTTTTCTGTGTGGAGGTAGAAGGACTGTTCACTGCGCTCATCTGAGCTCTGCCACCTGCTGGCGAGGTGTATGTGTGCACCTGGGTCTGGATCTGAGCGCACACGTTCCGTGCCTGCGTGGAACCTGGGAAACCACAGAACAATTACTAAAGGAAGATACAGAGATGAAGCTCTGGACATAGATCTCAGCAGAGATTTCTGGTGCTGGACACCACGGGCCCGGGTCTCCAATGCAGAGCCGACCGGTGGGGTCGCATCAGACCCAAGAGCTTGTGCAACACGGAACCCTTGAACAGCGGAGGGAGAAGGAAAAGATAGCGATGGCAGATTCGCACAGAATCTCCAGAGCGTGTAGAAACTAACAGCTCCACAGCGCATAGCTGGTAACTCGGTCAGGAACTTGTGTGCAGCCATGTCTAACACTAAAGGGGTTGAAGAAGCTGTCGTCGTCTCTACGGGGTTGGAGGCCTGGGTCGCCCCTGCGTTGCTCAGAACCGCTCACATTTCTCGAGACCTCAGCAGGCAGCAGGCATCCTGAGCAGACTCCGAGAAGCACACAGAAGCACAGGGCCCCAGGCTCTGTGCAGTCTCCCCAGGGGCAGACGGCAGCCCCGCTCCCAGGACAGAAGCACAGTGCCGCGCAGGCCCAAGAGGCTCTTCTTACTTACAGTTCTGGACTGAGGTTGGACACGCAGAGGTGGTCAGAGAGTGGTCTTTTGTCCCTGGTCTCAGGAAGAGCCAGCAGCTGCACACTGGCAGAGGACACTTCTCGTATTTAAGGGATACCTGGAGGGGTGTCGTAATTGAGGAGCGTTTTCCTGGGCTTTCTGTTGCAATCTTCCACCCGCAATGGTGCAAGGAGCTTGGGCAATTTCGTGTGGACCTGGGAGTTGCCTGTGTTGCCTCTTCCTTGCTCCCTAGGTGCTGAGCGAACTTGGCACAGGCAAAGGTAGCTGCGAGCTATTAAAATTCGCTAGGAGACCCTTGCCTGCATGCCATAGTTCACACTGCTTAAGGTGACCAGGGTAAAAATCGCCATGGATACCCAGGGTTGGGATTGGATCCAGTTCTCAACCAGCAGCCCCGTTCCTTGGTTCCAAGTATGAGAGCAACAGTGCGACTGTGTAGCACAGGCTCACCAGGCCCTTGTGAACAGAGACACCTCCTCCCCTATGCTGGGGGGCTGGGCAGGCCTGCCGGAGTCTCCAGGGAGAATGGTGCATAGGTACCATGTGGCCCCCGGAAGGGAACCCAGATCTGCAGGCTGGCCTGGGCAAAGGTCAAGGCTAGGGGACTGCCAGGCACTGCGGGCTCCAGGCACCCTAGGAGCGGTGCACAAGACTGAATATCTCCTGGACATCCTTCCCTCAGGACGCACCGGATGGAAAGGGCGTGACCTCTGCCTGTCCACCTGGGGATGTGTGCACAGAGCCTGTGCCCTGCACCAGCGCTGGTCAGGACGTGAGCCAGTGAAGCTCTGCATGACCAGCAGGAACCCTGTGTGCCTGGGTTCTTTCGGACCCAACAAGTATGGGTGGGCCACATCACGTGACCCCCCTTCTGGTTGTTTGGATCAGCGCTAACACACCTGCATGTATCTTAACAGAAATGCCCCAATTTTCACCATCATCCTGCTCCACCTGCTAGTTGATGCCACCATTTTTGTGGCCAGGAGAGGTGAAAATATCCGCTCTGAGAAACTGATACCTAAGTTAAGGGTACAGATCCGCTCCTGTTAGGCCGGCCACTGTGGCCATGAGGATGCTCACGACTTCTGGTTTCTTTGCAGGGCAGGGTCAAGGGAACCACTGTGTCTTTGTGAAGGGTGAACGTGTCACCCTTGAGTGATTGGCAGCAGAGGTGCCCTCTCCTTCCATTTAAGGATGGACAAGGGCCTCAGCTACTGTGCCAGGCGGCCATGGTGTCCAAACTGCTAGGTAGTTAGGTGTTCCTGGTACGGTGACTCCAGGGTGTGCAGCCGGCTCAGCTGCTTAAGGATTTTAAGCAGCAGGCACAGGTTTGAACATGGGGTGCCTTTTGGGCTGCTGGGTTGAGGTTCCTGTGGCTGCTACAGGGGCCCAGCAGATGTGGAGCATGAAGCGGTGGCAGGTGCCACGTGAGAGCCCCGCCGTGGCAAGGGCAGCCCCTGCATGCGGAGCGCTCTCCAGTCCACTGCAACCCCGAGGGGGCAGGGAGAGGAGCGTCATTGCGAAAGCTGCACAGCCGTGGCTGTTGCAATGCACGGTTCTCCCACATCCAGTGCTTCTGCAAAGCTAGAGAGGCTGCTTCCCAACGTGCCCTGGGCCTGTGGTTGCCCTGCACTGGGGAGAATAGCCAGCCAGGGCTCAGTTAAGCTGAGTGTTGGCCTTGGCAGAGCGCCACTCTGTGGGCCAGCTGCAGGGTGCTGAGCAACACGTGTGCACAGAGGGTGGTCCTGGGAGGGCTGGGCTACCTGCACTGGCCAAGCACCCCATCTGGAGGGTAACAGGCCCACGTCCTTGCAGCCCGAAGGAGAACCTCATGTGCTGTGACTTTGTGGTCAGATGGATCCGTTGGTGTCTCCAGTTCTGGTGAGGCTGCCGTTTCCCTCAATGACTTCCTGGGCTGAGCTGTGTGGTCTGAGGCAGCACCACTGTCATCAACAGCTGCTGGGGTGGCGGTGCTGTGAGAGGAGAGGACACCCTTGGAGCTGTGTCTGGGGTTCTGGGGGTCACCGTCCACCTGTGGGCCCTTGGAGAGCGTCCCTGCAGGACTTGGTGCTGCTCTTGGGACCTCCAGGCCCTCAGTCCACATGGTGAAGCCGGGGTGGGGTTCCCCTCGGGCTGTGGAGGATGCTCCCACCCACTCGTACCTTCATCTGAGGCCCATGCATCTGCTTGTTCCTCAGTGAACCTTGAGTGAATTCTGTGCTCGTGATGCTCACACCCCAAGGACACGGCCTGTGTTTGGGCGCATAGCATTACTGCCACACGATCCCCCAACGTCCAGGCCATGGGTCACTTTGGTAAGTCCTGTAGTGCGACCAGCTGGTGACACCTGACTCCAAGGACAGCCCAGGAAGCCACCCTTGGTGTTATAGGTTTTGTCTAGTTGTCCCCCTAAAGCTTCATGCAGTCATGGGGCAGGGATTTCTAGAGTTTGAGACTAACTCATGATCCATGGAATTATGGGTGTCTGTACTACTGGGATTATGGGTGTGTTTACCTTCCCCAGCCTGGGGAGATACCCTGAATGCAATTTGAGGGAGAGAAACTTTCTCTGTTGCCACTGTTGCTGTTAGACCACTAAGAACTGGGTGTTCTCTGCCCTGTGACACTCTGCCTTGGAGCCAGCCAAATATGTAGTGAAATCTCCGGTAACTGTGAGCCAAATGACCTTTCTTTCCCTCATTTGGTTGTCAGATATTTGTCCCAGCAATGAGAGAAGAGTGGCTGAGACACTTCAGTCCCCCCCCTTAAAGCTGCCCTGGGAGCCCACTGGTGGCATCTCCCACTGTCATCCTGTCTTGCCACTTCTGTGGTCGCCTCTCTTGCCCTCTTCCTCTAACCACAGCTGCATGTGGTGCTTGGAACCCTTAGCCGTTCCTGCCTTCTCCCCATGAGCTCTGTGCTCAGGCACGTGTGGTCTCCCTGCTGGTGCCCTGGGACTCTATGTCCCTTTCCTCTGGCCTGTATAACTTGTGATCAAGTCCACTCAGCCCAGCGGGGCTGTCCTCAGAGCCCTCTGTCCATTCCCTCCTGCCCCTGTCCTCAGCGTTCCATGCTGCATGTTTCCACAGGCCATCTGAAATTTGTCACCACCCTGCCATTACAGAAAGAGAGCCTGTCATTCCTCAGAAAGGGGACTTGGAGCATGCATCCTGGGTGTTAAGAGTGACCATTCTGCAGTCTCTGAGCACCCAAAGAGGACGAGGGAGCTCCACTCTTGATCGCACACTTCGCTGCGCTCTGCCTGACCTCCATGTTCTGTCTCAAGTAAATGCCTTTCATCAGGTTCCCTGTCCATGCTTCTTCATGTTTGCAGTGGTCTCTGCATGCGTTCTTCAAAGCATCTAAAAGGACACCGTGTAATCCGAATCCTGGCTCCAAATGCCAGGAATTTTAAGGTTGACAACAGGCACTGAAGGCAGCGAGGTCCAGTGCAGCTGCCACCCCCTCTCCCATCTCTTAATGGACTCTGCCCACCCCTGCCCGGGTGTATTATGTCTGTGTGTCACATCAGCTTCACTTCACCCTTGTCCTTCATGAAATGTGCTGCTTCCCTTGCATCAGGCCAGGTAGGTCATCTGTGCGATCAGCGAGGTCCTCAGCTCCTTTCAAATAACACCTGACTTGGAAAGCGTTCTAAGAAAGGCATGAAGACTAGATAATGAAATCATAAAGCTCCACACTGTGAAATAGACATTATCATTATTCAAAACTATATCCCAATGGGCCAGCCAAATAGCTAAGCGGATTAAAACACCTGCAAGAAGAAGGAAGGGCCAAGGGTTCAATCCCTGGGCCTTCAGTGCCAGCCCCACCCCTGGGGTGCACTGAGATGGCAAATGAGACTGGGCCTTGTGGGGCGTGCCTGTAAACCCAGTTTTTGGGAGGCTGTAAACAGGCAGATCACTAGGAGCCCGACTTAGTAGTGAGATCCTGAATACCCTGTAGACCCTTCCCTAAAATTCAAAAAAAAAAAAACTCTGTCCCGTAAAATGGATTTGCTAGACACACGCAGTTGTGTTGACAGGCAGAAAATGCGGAGGGACAGTCTTCCAGTCCCTCTCTGCTGCGTGCGTGCTCCTGAGCCGCCTGAGCTCGTGAGATCCTGCCTCTGACTGGGAAGTGCAGGTCTGCAGGGCCCCAGGAAAAGTCAGCCATGCGAACCATTTCTCCAACCCCGCCAGGTCCTGAGGCTGATCCAAGAGGGTCCTCGTGAGCGGACCTAACCCTAAGGACAGCAACGGTGAGGCCCCTTGGTCTGCCGACTCTGAGCACATTGGCCACAGCGCCCCCTGCTGCTCTGCTCCAAGTGCCACACTATGCCGGCTTCTCTTCTGCCTAGGCCTGCCTCCTCTTTCCAAGCAAAGCCTCGGGTCATGGCTGAACCCCGTGTCTGAAGTGATTTTCGTGGAGTGTTCTGTGACTCTTCCGTCTGTCTGACCACTCTCTACCTTCCACAGATACTCACTGACCTTAGGGCCTTTGTCCCGCCAGCCCGTCACACGCTTCAGGTCATCAGCACAAGAGAAGCTTCTGGTGTGCTCTCTAGTTTCAGTTCTTTGCTGTGAGGAGATTCCCAGGAGAAATCTACAAAAAGAAGGTGTTAGATGCATCCACAGCTCTACTTACGAGTCCCGTCACTGAGAAAATATTCGGGAGTCTGACAGTGACCGAGAAACGTCAGTGTACTGGAAATAGTCTCAAGGGAGGTTATTCACCATACTTACTAAAACAATGTGACAGGCTTACTAAAACAATGTGACAGGCCCTGACATGGCCCTCAGCACCAATGTCAAACCCTCGCTGAGACCCTCAGGAAGGCAGTGACATTCTAGCTGCTACATTCTAACTTGAGTGAGGTCTCCATGCCCAAAGGAGGATGGCCAGAGAAAGGACACAGCCAGAGCAGACCCAGGCCCTCTGGCCTCTGGGTGGCCACCTCTGCTTCACACAGGCAAGGCGTCTGCCCTGCTTCCTACCAAAGACAGCTGAGGGGGCTCTGCTCTAGACCTGACCTTGCTGTTACAGTCCCTGGACCACCCTCCGGCCATCCATCGGCTTTCACATTCCCACACTATTCAGGCCTTCATGACCCCTAATGTCCTCCAGCATAGGAGCGATGATTCCAATAATACCGGGACCTCCCTGGGCCCTTCTTAGTGATTTGCCGCACTGCTAAGCCTCAGCACCGTGATTTGTGAACTCCTTGTGGGACATAAATCTAAAAGACATGTGTCATCGTGTTATTTCCAACATGCACTGGACATGTATCCTCAAGTGAGTACATTTCCTCAAAGATAAAATAAATCCCAGCATTTTTGATGATACCAGCATTCCATTCTTGGCATAAATATCTTATTAGGCAACTTTGATATTATATAATATTCTCAGACCTCATAGAAACTCGTGTGTGTGTGTGTGTGTGTGTGTGTGTGTGTGTGTGTATATATATATATATATATATATATATATATATATATATATTACTCTTTTGTACAGACTACCCTAAAAATCCATTTTAAAAATACCAGGAAATGGACACATACAGTACTAGACTACAAGAACAAGATGAAACTTAGGCAAGATGTATATTTATGCAAAGCCTCCCTGGTCAATAGCAGAAGTGTCCACGTGACCTATATTCTCTGAAGAAAAGAATCGTTGTGCTTTTTCTTGTGTGCCCAGAGCTGGGTTGGTCTTGCTAGATGTCCATTAACTCACGAGTTCCAGCCTCTAACATGGACTTTCTCTTTTGCCCTTGCAAAGCCTTCTTCCTTATTTAGGGCTCTGAGGCCCAGAAATGCACCCTGACCCCTCCACACTGCTCCATCCTCTCTCTAGAAGCTCAGAGGACGAAAAACGGATGCCAAAATGAGGCATTGCCACCTGCTGTCCCCGAGGTGCTACTGCAGGGACACCGCTCAGCTTTCTGAAGGTCCTACCTCTGCCAGGAGCACTGAATCATGTATGACATGGCCATGTATGACATGGCCCACTGTCCTCATGACTGAGGACACATCAGTGTGGAAAAACACTTAAACCACACAGGCAAAGAATACAAAAGAGGGGCTGGGGAGATAGCTCTGTGGCACAAGTGCCTGCCTGGCAAGTGCAAGGTCAAGAGTTCGAACCCCAGTCGCACAAAACACACACACACACAAACACACACACACACACACACACACACACGAAAGCTCTTGTCCTGAACAGACAGCACTTCAGTGGATTCGGCTGCATGCTTAGCCATTGTTCAAGCTTAGGTGTGGAACAAAGGGGTGGAGGGAACAGAGAACAACAGGAAACAGAATTCTGTCTCATGCCTGTAGAGGTCCCTGTGTGTCACGAGGTTACGGGACAGGGTATGCCCTTCAGTACTTACATTTACATAAGTTTGGGGAGGGAGAGTGGGAAAGAAAGCTCACAGGCCCCTGCACCGTCCCCAGAGCCCTCTGGTGTTCTGCCGATGTGAGGTTCTCACTCATCCCATACACTCCTTCTCTGGCTAGGAGCCTCTCATGTCCTGGTACGTTATCACAGAAATCCTGAGAAGTATCCCTGGTCCTGAAAAATACTTACTTCTGGGCATATGGATCATTTGCATCACCATTGTGAATTTAGATTAGACTTGGAGTCTTGTTGCTTGCAAAGGTAGACCTCAAAATTCTAGAATTTTGCTGGTAAAGTTCTGAAAGTTATCAGAGCGCATGACTCTCTTGTGTAAAACAGGGTCCATAGACAAACAGCTGCAAGACAGTGTGTCTAAGTTGTTGCATAATCATAACCTCTCATTGCAGAAAGGGATCAAGTGGCATAAGAAACTACAGCTCACCAAGGTGAGAAAAATTGAGCACAGTAGCCAGGGTTCAATCCCCAGCCTGCCCCAGGCCTACTGAGACAGTGATTGAGACTGGGCGTAGTGGCACACACCTGTAATCCCAGCACTTGGGAGGCTAAAAACAGGAGAATCACTATGAGTTCAATCTATGTAGTGAGATCCTGTAGACCCTGTACTAAAGTTATTTTAAAAAAAATTAAAAAGTGAGAAAAATTGAGGCAAGAACAAATAACTTTAATTAAAAACTTTGCCTGTGACTAAAGACCCTCTGCAATGATTCTAATAACACCAGAAAAATAAACTAATTTGTTATTGGACAAATAAACTAATTCCCATTCCACATAAATATTAGAGAAGTGCATGAGCACACTACGAATGCCTGCATTCCATGGGAGCATTTCTGCTACAGAGCTCCAAATGTCTTTCATTTTGTATGAATCTCATTGATTGCATCTCCAAGCAGGCTGTGTGGCCCCAGGTTTCTGAGGCTGTGAGGTGCCTGCTTCCCCACTCCTTGGCCACTAGAGAAAGGCAAATCAATACTGAGATTCCATCATAAACCAGTAAGAACGCCTGAAGGCAAAGCCCTAAAAAATGTTGGAAAAATTGTTAGGGGAAAAAGAACTCCATGTTGTTGGTGGAATATAAATTAGTACAATCGTTATGGCAAACAGTATGGATGTTCCACAAGAAATGAACATTAGAAGTTGCATGGAATAAAGTACTCTGAGAAAAGAAATTGAAAAAGATTTCAGACAACAGAAAGATATTCCTTGCTCCTGGAACAACATTGTGAAAATGACTATATTTCCAAAATTGTTGTACATTTTCAATGCAATCCTGATTAAAATACCATTAGTATATGTCACAGAGCTAGAGAAAACATTCCTAAAATTCATCTGGAACCAGAAGAGTAGACAGCTGATGAACAAAAAATAAACTGCACAGGAAATACTTCAAAGAATTAACAGATGGAATCTCATCTTTTTAAAAAGATTCGGCACATCAAAAGAAATAAACAACTGGGAAAAAAATTATAGGGATCTGTCCCTCTCACAAAGGCCTCCTACCTAGAACATATAAAGAATTTTTAAAAATCAGACACCCAAAATTTGAAGAGCCAATCCAAAAATGGGCATCTGAGATGAATATATACTTCTCAGAAGAAAAAATACAAGTGGCAAATAAACACATGAAAAAATGTTCAGCATCATGGCTGATTCAAGAAATACAAATTAAAACAACACTGAGATTCCATCTCAGCCTGGCCAGAATGACTGTCATCAAGAAGTCAACCAATAATAAATGTTGGAGGGTCTGTGGGGGAAAAGGAATCTTTATCCATTGTTGGTGGAAGTGTAGATTCATACAATCACAATGGACATCAGTGAGGAGTTTTCTCGAAAAATGAGGATTGGTGGTCTCATTCAAGCCAGCTATTCCCCTTACAGGTATTTCTCCAGAACTAGAAATATCATACCACAATGACCTATGTGCACTCACGTTTATAGCAGCTCAATTTGTCATAGCTAGATCTTGGAAACAACCCAAATGCCCAGCAAATGAGGAATGGATAAAGATGATATGGTATTTTTAAATAATAGAGTATTGCTTATTTATAAAAAAAGGATAAATTTGAGGCCTTCATCTGTAACAGATACAACTAGAGACCATACTCTTAAATGAAATAAATCAGACTCACTGTGTGAACATCGTACTTTCTCCCTTGGGTAAGAATGTGAAAGAGTAGAAAAAATCTGAAGGGGACAATAAATACTGTGAAAAGGAAATCAATCTGTTCCAAAGGAAATGACTACTGAGCTGAGGAGAAGGACAGGAGAGGGAGGAGGGAAAAGAGACATACCCATGTGCTTAAGCAGAATGTTTTGGATAATTGTGCTGCGTATTTGTACTGATCTATGGAAAGGAACAGTTAATGATCAGCTTTTTTTCTTTTTTCATTTTTTCATCCTCTTCCTCTCTTCTTAATGTCTTGCAACCTTTTTCTTTTTCTTTTTCCAATTTTGTATGTGTGTATCTGGTAATCTAAACAACTAAGTTGAAGACTATACTACGCAATACAACAAATACTATCAAATTCATACTATATTTTTAGTGAAATTCTGCATCATTTCTAATTTTTACTACTATTTTGTATTCTTTTCTAAAAATTAAAAAATAAAGATAAACAAATTGCATGTGGCCCAGCTGTCCCACTTGCAGTTCTCTTCCTCAGTTAGTCATTGTGTTACAGTGACGCAGGCGCGTTGCTGTCTACAGCACTGCTACTCTTAGTAGCCTAAATAAGGCTGCAGTCTATATGCCCATCAGGAGGAGAATAGAGAAGGAAGATATGAGAGAGAGACAGATAGAGAGAGAAAGAAAGAGGGAGAAGGAGAGGGAGGGGAAGGGAGAGGGGAAGGAAGAGGGAGAGGGGGAGGGGGAGAGAGACAGAGGAAGGTGAGGAGAGGGAAATGGGAGCTAAAAACATTAAGATGCATTATGTACACAGAGAGCTTCACTTCATGAAATGTAATCATTGCACACTGCAAACACATACTATCTAACAAAGAAAACTGATAAATAACATTGTACCCCACAGAGATCTTCTCTCAGGCATGATATTATCAAACCATCAAAACTTAAGTAGTTCCAGTTCTTTGAGCAGCAAAGGAAAAGCACAGGCTACATGGTGAAAGCCACTACAGCGTATCTCAGCAGGAGCCTGATGCTTTCTGGGAAAGTGAGTCGAAGTGCTGAGAGACACTGAAAGAGTGAACCTGCCACTCAGTAGTTCTACAGCTAACAAGGTAGCTCAGCGGCTTAAACGAGTGCAAAGACTCCAGTACAATTCCCAGTATCAAAAAAATAAAAAAATAAAAATAAAAAGTAAGAAAATAGAGTGTTTCCAGACAAAAGCACAGAGAATTTATGACCATCCCATCAGCCCAGTGAGGAATGTTTAATAGAGTACTCTGCAGGTGAAAAGAAGATATTTACTCTTGTGTAAAAAGTAAGCCCAAGTGGGAGTGACAAATTCATATTCCAACTAAAAATAGTCCAGCACATTGACAGAACACACAGTCATGAAAATTTATTGTATAAAGCTTTAAAGTGAACATGAACACAGTAATTATTTCTAATTAAATTGTTAAGGCATACCAAAATTGCAGAGATCTAAAGGAAAGCAACAAAGTAAGGCACCATGACTAGAGCGTAAACTTCAAAATCTTTGCATGTTACCAAAATTAAGATGTTATCTACCTAAAATAGTGTATAATAGCTAGGAAGGTTTCTGTGACATCCAAAGGCAATAACAAAGAAAACAGCTAAATCTATGCACAAATATTAAAAACCAAACAATTGATCTCTGCCACTCCTAAAAGCCACCAAACCACAAAGTGAAGGAGAAAGAAGTAACCAAAAAAGTAATATAGAACATTTAAAAAAAATAGTAAGCCAAAGGCAAGAGTAAGTCCTTACTATAGGGGTTACAATAACCGTCAATGAAGAAAATCACTCAACGAAAAGATGCAGAGCAGGTGACAGGATTCTCATAACAGCAACTCCCAGCCCCTGCAAGGTTTTCACCTCACAGAACCAGAGACAACAGATGAAATGATGGGAAAGAATATTCCAGGGAAATGGAGGTAGAACAAGACAAGGAACACATTTTTAAAGTAACTTAAAACAAAATGTGTAGGGAGGACAAGTCAACAACCACAACATGTTAAAGTGCCAAAGACTTCAATTCGGTGTGAATATATCATAATGAGAAATATATGTGCCCCAACACCAGAGAGCCCAGGCACTGACAGACCTAAGGAGAGAGAAACCACAGGAGCCCGATGGCAGTGAGCCTCACGTCCCCACTGTCACAGATGGACAAGTGGTCCAGACAGAAAACCATCTGAGAAGCAATTGATTTACACTGATTCTAGGCCAAGTAGACTTAACGTATATTAGAGAACTTTTAACCCCACAATGGAAAGACATATTTTCTTATCAATAGCACATGGAAACTCATCTTGTCCACAAATTATTTGTACCTGAAATTGATCTAGGGAATGAAATTTCAAGCTGAATGATACCTAGGCCAAGTTTGTGCTCTCTAAACTGAAGAATGAACTTTAGGAACGACAGAGATTAAGAGCAGAAT
>PVKN010008433.1:5992-25291 GCA_004027915.1 Capromys pilorides
GCATGCTAGGTAGGCATTCTCTCCTTGAGCTACCAATATATATATATATATATATATATATATATATATATATATATATATATATTTGTGTATATATATATATATATATATATATATATATATATATATATATATATATATATATATAGGATAGATATTTTATATTTATATATAATCACAAGTAATCCATTTTTGCCAACTACATTGTCTTTGCAGATTTATCTACTTTGTTTTGATTTTCATAAATAATACTTTAAAGAATTTTTCTTTTCGCTTGATGGACACAGCCAGGCCAGGGTCTCTAATGTGATACCACAACATGTTTATTCTTTTTTTCTGTGTGTTACCAGGGATCAAAACATGTTTATTCTTGTGTCGCTCTGCAATTTTAGTTTCATAAGGAAGACTATATTTAGACTCTGGTTTATCCAGTCCAATGTTTTAAATGTGCTCCATACTCTTACTTCTCCTTCTCTGTGAGTTTTTTTTTTTTTTTTTTGGTGGGACTGGGGTTCAAACTCACGACCTTGCACTTGCCAAGCAGGCACTTGTGCCACGGAGCTATCTCCCCAGCCCCTTTCTCTGTGAGTTTTTATGGATGTGTTTTTGCTCAAGTGTTGTCTGAGATATGGAAGCTCCTTCTAGGTGGATAAACCTTGAGTTGTTGCTCACACAGTTGTTCACATGGATGATTTCACAAAAGAGGCATTGCATCTTATTTGCAGATGGGAAACTTAAAAGAAAAAGCTGAGGTTAGAGTTTTTGTTCCTTTCAGACTTTAAGGACAAAGACTTGAGTTACTCCCTCTTCCCCAATATTGACATATGACAATCTATGCAAGACCTTACACTGTTTTAGTTTGCACTATTCTTTTCTCCCCATCAAGTGGCCTTGTTAACTACTCTAATGTATTTCAGTGTGCTTGGATATGTGCATGCCCCTGACTTGTTTGTTATATGATATTTTATGCATGTATATATTTAAGTTTTAAAATGCTTAATAGTTCTTTGTCTGTTTCTTCTTTACTATGTTGTTTTTTAGGTCTAGCCATGCTCCTTGATGTGCATCTCGCTCATGTCTTCTAAGTGCCACATAGGGTTTCTTATTGCAATCAACTCCCTGGTGACAGGCCTCCAGACTGTCTCCAACTCTCCTATACCACAAACAACCATGTGATGGATAGCTTTATACATGCTTCCTCATATACTTGTGTAGAGAAGGATTCTTGAGCCATAGGCGATATGCACATGCACACACACACACACACACACACACACACACCACACACATACATGCATACACACATCCTTGTTACCAAACAGCTGTTTCATATGGCTATATCTATGTACATTCCGTGGGGATAGGGATTCTTGTTTCTTGTACTTTTGCTAAGACTGCTAGAATTGCTCAACTTTCAAATTTTTGCAAATCTTTTGAGTATAAGGTATCTCAAATATTTTTAATTTGCACTCTTCTATTTACTTGTAACATTTAGCTTTTCTTCAACCTTTCTTAGGCAGTTAGGTTTCTTTTTTCTGAGAAATGGTTGTTCACGCTTTTTGTCAGTGTTCACTTTTGGTGATTTATCTGATTACAGGAACTTCTTATACATCCTAGTTTTAAGTTCTTTGTCAGTTTGAGGCATTTTCTAAACACTTTTTTTTCAGTCTGTCCTCTGTCTACCTAAGTTTATTTATGTTGATTTTCATTATGGTTTATTTATTTAGCAATACTGAAGATTGAACCCATGGTCTTGTCCTGAGCTATAAGCCCAGCCCTTTATGAGCTTTATTTTTAAGCAGAGTGTCACTAAGTTGCTAAGTTGCCCACCCTGGGCTTGAATTAACCATCCTCTTTCCTCAGCCTCCCAGAGTACTGGCATTACAGACATGTGCCTCCGTGCTCAATCCAGAAAGCCTTAATTTTGGTGCCATCAAACACAGCAACACTTGATTTTTTGTACTTTTTAAAGAAAAATGATGATAAAGTTTATTTGAAAAGTGAAAGATGAGGGAGAAACTGGCTCTGCAGAGCAAACTTGGTCGGAACAAGAGAGGAAAACAGAAAAGCAAAAATGAAAGCACACTCCAGTCCAGAAGACATGGGCAGCCAGGACAGCAGGATTCTCAAGCGTGCCACTTCCTTTCTGCTGTCCACGTCTTGTGGAAACTCATGAGAAGTTCTACATCTTGGGTCCTAAGAGGCAGCGGCATGTGGATCCTGAGATCCCACCAGGCCTCTCTTCCCAGCTGGCCTAACTACACTTCTTTCCTATCTTCTATCTCTTTTTTCCCTAAGAGACATAAATTCTGTTATTCTTTATAGGGTTCTCAAGGAGTGGAGGACTCTGTTTTCTATAGCTTCTTTAAGCTGGAAGAAGCTGTCTACCCATCCCTGTAGGGAATTGTGTGCTTTCCATCTACCTTGGGGTGCTATGACTCTCTTGCTGGGTTGAAGAAGAAAACCATGAGAAAAGAGTGGTCATCAAGCAGCCTGTTTGATAGGAAAAAAAACCTTTATTATCAACTCAAATGTGAAGAGCAGCTCAGATTTCTATACAGAAAAGTGCATGGGGCCAACGAGATAGCTCAGTGGACTAAAGTGCCTGCTTAGGCAAGTGCAGGAACCACAGCTCAATCTCTGGCACCACATGCTGCTCCAGCTCTGCCCCTAGGGTGGGCTGAGCCAGCCAGCCAGCCAGCCACATACACACACACACACACACACACACACACACACACACACACGAGAAAAGTGTATGTATACAGAAAATTCTATGCAGAAAAATGTATATTAGAGAGGATATCTACAAATCATAAAGAGTTAGGGAAAGTGAGGCTGGGGGCACATGCCTGTCATCCCAGCACTCAGGAGGCTGAGGCTGATTTTGGATTGCTGAAATTTTCAGGCCAGCTAGGGCTACATAGTGAGTTTCAAAACCAGCTTGAACTGCATATTAAAACCCTATCTCAAAACAGAGACAGAGAGGAGAGAGCAGAGAGGAGGAAAAGGGGGAAAGAGGCAAAGAGAGAAAGGGAAGAGGGGAGAGAGAACCATGGCCTTAACAAGATCCTGTTTAATTGTCTGTAGCAACACTGGAGTCCTGCTTTTTGAAGAGAAAAATAAAGTCTGCCAAAGATTCACTGGAGTAGCTTTCTCTTTTGGGTCATCTTTTTCAGATGGTTCATGAGGGACTAGATTTAATCTAGAAGTACAGTTCAGTTATCTATTTCTGCCACTTTTACTACAGTGAGTGTGGCAAGGGTCACTGCAAAGAGACCCTTCCATTTTGGCATTAAATGATCAGTCAGTATTCCCTGTCTCCAAGTTTTCATAAACACTTGGTCTGGGTACACACTAGGTGCTCCCCCTAAACCAGGAGCTGGCAGGACTATGTTCTCATACATTTGCATAGCCTGTTGTATTTAGTCCAGATTTTTTTTTTCTAATGTTATGTATTTGGTACAGGATCTCACTAAGCAGCTCAGATTCATAGCGTTTCTCCTGTTGTCAGCCACCCCCCGCCCCCCAAGTGCTGGGATTACAGGCACACGCCACCACGCCTGCACTTGGTGGCCAGCTCAGGTTCCCTGGGAGTGGTGCAACATGTGGTGCCGGGGAAGGAAACTCAGTCCCTGCCGTTGCCTAAGCAGGCACTTGGTCTGCTGAGCTATCACACTGAAGCTGGGACTATGTCACCGGCCATTCGTTCAGATTAATGAGGCATTGTAATGCAGTGGCAAGCCAAAGCACCGAAACAACATCCAGAGTTTGGAAGCAGATTTATTAATGTCAAAGGGCACTGATCAGGATCATTCCCTTAACATCAGGTCCCAGTGTCTGGTGTCTAGGACTTTATGAGAAAAGCAAACATGGAGGGCAGAGGCAGAATGGCTTGTCAATTAGGAATTGGTCTATACACTGTGCCTCACAGTGACCAGCCATTTCTAACAGACAGGAGCAACTGGAACTGAACCGAGAGCTATTACCTGGGCAACTCATAAACAGAAGTATACTGGCTGGGGGTGGGGACTGTTCTCTTACAGTAAGAGGCTTGTAGTCTGTGGACTATCACAAGAGAAGACAGAAATGGCCTCCCACCTAATATCTCAAATGCACTCAAATTTAGCTCAGTTTGGGACATGTTTCAAACCTTTATGAGTGCTATTGGTAGCAACTGGAGCCAGGACCCAGACTTAGCCAAATTTTTCCTGAGCTTCCTTTAGGGTCTGGTTGGCATTCTGTACCTTTCCAGAAGATTGAGGTTGCCAAATGGAATGCAGATGACATTTTATTCCTAAAGTTTTTCCATTCCTGGAGTTATTTGTTCTAGAGAGACTTGAATTGTAGAAATCTCAGGGTGAGGATTGGGGAGATAGCTTGGTGGTCTAAGATTCTGCCCGGCCAGCGCAAGGTCCCAGGTTTGATCTGTGCTAGCCCCAGAACCCCAGGCACGCAGTGCTGGCCACTAAAACCAGGTATGGTGGTACTTGCCTGTAATCCTCGCACTGGGGAGGTTGAGACAGGAGGACCACTAAGAGTCAGAGCTGCATAGAGAGACCATGTACCAAATAAATAAAAATAAATAAATAAATAAATAAATGTGGGAGTTTCTTTGTTTTTTTAAAGAAACAAATCTCAGGATGATTTCTTGAATGAGCAACTTGACTACCTTAGCAGCCTTTTATGAATGGGTAGGAAAGGCTTCGTTCCAGCCTGTGAAGGTGTCAGTTGTGACCAACATCTTTTTAAATCTTCCACATGGTGTCCCACTTGAAAAGTCTAATTGTGAATCCTCTCCTTTCCTCTCTATAGGTTCTAATAAATGAGGTGATTTAGGCTTGCGTTGGTTGTTGTAGTGGGCAAGCTTTGTAGACCTGTCAGCTGATTGTTGCTAGCCCTAGTCCTATGAAAACTTGAGTGACCATTTCCAATGTAGCACCTTTTCCTGTACGGAAGGAATTATGAAGTGTTCTTATAACCTTTCACTATGGCCCTTGAGGAAGGGACCAATATACTTTATAATCACCACTTGAATCCCTTTTTAATTCCCTCTTGTTCTAAAGTTCATTTATCTTCTGGAGGTGTATAAACTGGTTTTACTGGTTCCTTGAGAGATATGGGACTAAGGCTAGAGTCTTAAAGGTGTAGAGCTGCCTTTTCCCCTCCCCATCAGCCTTTTGATTTCCCAAGACTTCAGACATATTTCTTTGGTGCCCTTTTCAGTGCATGCCTACGACCTGCTTGGGCACTCCTGCCTCTAGGAGTTGTAGAATTTCCTGCCTGTGTTTATAGATGATTGTCATTAAGCCTCTTTCCAGACTGTATCTGAAGTCTGTATAGATGTTTACCCTTTTGTTTTGTTTTGTTTTAATTTCATTCATTCATTCATTCATTCATTCATTCATTCATGTTATGGCTGGCTCAGCCTGCCCTGGGGTGGGGCTGGTGCAGCATGTGGTGCCGGGAATTGAACTGTGGTCCCTGAGGTTGCCTAAGTAGACACTTTACACCACTGAGCTATCTTGCTGGCCCCATGTTTTTTGTTTTTTGTTTTTCGTCTTTTCTTAATATCAGTGCCAAGTAAGAGCTATCAGCTTTGCCTTTTGAGTGAGGGTTCTTGGAGGAAGAGGGTTAGCTTTAATGACCTGTTATGAGCTGGCAACTGCATAACCTGTCTTTTGATGTCCTTCTTGGACAAAGCTACTTCTTTCAGTGAACATCCCCTCCTTAAGATCTTGCACATGCAGATCACGATATTCTACTTGCTTACATAGATCTTAAAGTTTACTTGTTTGCAAGAGTGGCTAGCTTTGAGCAGAGGAGAAGTAAAGAATCTCTGATTAAGGGCTGGCCTGATGGTTCAGAGGACTTAAAGCACCTGCTTAGGCGGAGTGCAACAGCCGGGTTCAATCTCTGGTATGCCTCGCTAGCCCCTCCCCTGGGGTGCGCTGAGATGGCCATTGAGACTGGGTGTGGTGGTAGGCACCTGTAATCCCAGCATTTGGGAGGCTATAAGCAGGAGAATTAGTAAGAGCCTACGTAGTGGGACCCTGAACACCTTGTAGACCCTGCCCTAAATATGGGGGTGGGGGTGGGGGTGGGGGTGGGGGTAAGAATCTGTGATAAGGGGTCCTCCTAACCCTAACTATAGCCATAGACTTAGAAGAGAATTTTCCAGAAAAGGAAATCAAAATAGAATGAGGTACCCCTGTATCAACAAACAATTGAATTGGCTTTCTTATTACATCCAAGATTACTCAGGGTCTTCAGGGAGATGGTGATGTCTGTGGAGAGGGGCATTGCAGGTTCCCCTAGGCCTCTTCAATCATCAGAGGAGGAAATGAAGGTTCTGGCTGGGCTAGCCCTTCTCCAGAAGCGGGACACTCAAACCTTCAGACCTCTGAGTCAGGCACATTAGCTGTCTTAATCACAGAGAAGGGCCCCAGACAGAGGCTTGGTACAATCTCATACCCAGAACTCAGTCCTCTTGCACTTGAAATAAGGAATCTTTCCCCAGTTGTCCCTGGACTTTTCCTTAGAAGACCTGGGTGGGTTTAAAGCATTACCAGTTACAATAATCATAACCTTAGTCTTTCTCCTTTGTGTCTCATCTGGCTCCCAATGGTTGAATACAGAAAAAAAACATATTCATCATTTGGGTCATAGATGTCTGTGACCCCATCTGAAGTTTTTGTTATTTATGCTGGATATCTGGGGCTGAGTGACAAATGAAATGATGGCTCATTAGTGTTTCTCCTTCTCTGGAAATTGGATCTATGTGAAAGGTTTCTGATAATCAATTATAAAAGACAGCTGGATTATCCTCTGTACCCTGTGTGGCCCCACTCACTTTATTGCAATTAACAGACTCTTTAATGCACTTTTTGTCCCCAAGGTAAGAGAAGTTAGCATACTAAACATTGTTTTTAATCTTTGATGAGTATTATAGTCATAGTTTGATTCTGTTGAAAGGAGAATGTCCTCTTTAGGGTGGTTTCCTTCTCTTTTTAAAGTCATTTTTCACCTGCATAGCTCCTTGCCTCTTGTAGGGTTCTTTGTCTTTCATTTGATGTATAGCAAGTAGCCAAAATGAATTGGACATCTCACCATTAGTTAAAAACACAGGTCAAAATTTGGAGCCCATCTACAAACTGATAGTTGGTCTAGTCATTCTCTGCATTGCTGGACATCTGTAACTGAAAAGGGACCTATACTTGAGTATACCCTTCCACCCTGGGGACTTCTCTTAGGGGCAAGATAAATAGTGAATTACAGTAGTAGTCATAGGTCATTTGTCATAGGTCCCATACTAAGTACCATAGTCCCTGAACATTCTCTCTAATAAAGAGTCACAAAGGCCTGAACATGAGATATTTATGTGCCAAGAAGAAACACTATAACTGTGAAAAGTCTCAAGGTTTGAAGTACTGTGTGATATCCATCCTTTGCTACATGCCAGCTCATAGTGGACCCAGACTATATTGCAATAGTAGATAAACTGTTCTTATTTTGTCAGGATCAAACTTTCCCCACTCTTCATGGATATAGCCTAGAGGAGAAGTTGGTGAGATCTATGTGGTGGGGAAGTCTAAGTGGATTCCTATCTGCTTGACTTGGGGCCTATATAGAGAAGCAGACAAGTCTACACTCCTTAAGGTGGTAACCCATGTAGAAGACAACCCATGGTCCACAAGGTACCCCTTGTGAGACCCTTACACGGATTGCACAGACTTCTCTGTCTGAACATTAGGATGATACGAGTATTAGGAAACACAAAAGTTCCCTGAGAGCCTTTCTTCATGTTGGGACTTGTTCACTCATGAGGAAGAAAGGGATCCAAAGCCTCTCATTCTTACCCAGTCCTTTAACTTTTGTATAGTAACTTTGGAAACTTCGCAAGCCAAGTTCCCTTAAATCACCCACTTGAACCAAATTGCTCTTTCTTTAAACGATGTGGAGAAAAGGTTTCTTCCATTTACTGTGACAGAAAAAGGACTAAGAATGGGGACGGCTCTGCTTTTGCATAGTGGCAGTCACATAGGCTCTTTTTTTTTTTTTTTTTTTTTTTTTTTTTTTTTTTTTTTTTTTTTTTTTTTTTTTTTTTTTTTTTGTGGTACCTGGGTTGAACCCAGGACCCTGTGCTTGCCAGGCAAGCATTTATTCTACTGAGCTATCTCCCTAGCCCAGAGTCATATAGGCTTTCAATGTTAAGTACTATTTTGCCCAGGCAGTTAGACAGGTCTTTACCTTACCTGCTCAGCCCTGTACACTCTCTGGTTTGGCCCCTCTGAGCAGTGTGGGTCCCCAGCCATTATGCCATTTATCACCAGGGAGGTACATTGGGGGTGGGAGGCACCAAAGTCAGCATGTTCAGTGCTCACATTAGCACAGCACTGCTTGCCTGGCCAAAAACCTTGGATGTTTTAAGCTGGACAAATTCTTTTCCTTGTATCTGCACCCCATGCCATGTCCAGTGAAGGTAAGATGCTCATACCCCTGGGGGCAGGTCTCAGGCAGTGCCTGTTGCGGGTAGTGTCTTAGGCACAGTGGAACACACCTGTTCCTCTCCTTATCATTATCTGAGTTCTTAAAGGGATGCCATACAATTTTTCTCTTCTGTGTAGTAAGAAGGTTTAGCCTGTTACTGAAAAAAAGGGAAAACGAGGATGAAAAACATGGCAGCTGGTAACACAAGCCCACACAACAAGCTAGTGGCTGGCCATGTGGCAAGGTAAGGAGAAATGGGATTAACTACTAAGGAGAAAAATCTGCCGACTACATGAAAGCTAGAATGGTGAGCAATTTCTACTTCCTGGCCAATGTTGCACATATATATATATATATATATATATATATATATATATATATATTTCCATGCTTGCTCCTCTGAGACTTCTTAGGCCTTTTCTCCTTACCATCATCCCTCATTCCAAAAACTTCAATACTACAGAAACTCTGTATATTGTAGCCCTTCTTCTGTAGCCCTTTGGAAGAACAGCCTAAGATTACTTCACACATCCTCCAAACTAATAACCAAATCTCACAAAAATGCTTTGCTCCAAAGCTAAGGATGAGTATCCAAAGAAGAAACAAATATAGAAGAGCTGTTGCCAGGGCAGTAGATCTTAAGCACATAATAAATGTCTGCTAAACATTAGTTTTTATTACCATGCTTATCATGAGATTCTGAAAGGGTGTGGTTGTCACCACCACCTCCCTGTTGCTGCTGTGCGTCTCAGGACAAAGAAAAGCACCAGAAGAAGGCTGAGAAGCACTGCCCTCTTGCATTCATTCCTTGCCATCCTGCAGGCTGCAAAGGAGAAATGTTTACAGAGCCTAACTTCAGCATCACAAAGTAGAGCAGGGAAGGAGTGAATCTGCCGTTGAGAGTACACAAACCAGCAACTGGAGCATGATTAATTTTGTCCTGTCTAGTAAAGGTTTTATGGTGCCAAGGTTTTATCACATGATAGTCATGATAATAAAAGCACATCTAAACATCCAGACGTTTGTCAAACTTCAGGGCATATGGTCAGTCAAGCAAGTCAGGCTTCTAGTAAGATTTACATTTCAAGATGATTAATCGATTGATCGATTATTGATTTTTGTGGTGCTGGAGATTAGACCCAGGGCTTCAAGGCAAGCTAGGCAATGCTCTACCATCAACGCGCCCCTCCAGCCCTGAGTGATTCTCTTGAAAATAAAAAGAAATGTTTGATTTGCTTAAATGTTACCCACAAAACTATTCACCTGGGGAATGTGCTGACTAATTGATATCAATCTTATTTTATTTTATTTTTGGCAGGACCGGGGTTCGAACTCTTGACCTTGCACTTGCCAGGCAGGCACTTGTGCCACGAAGCTATCTCACCAGCCCCAATCTTATGTTTTTGACGGTTATGTTCGGGTATAGGATCTCAATATGCAGCGGTGGCTGGAATGGCACAGCAGGCCTGGGATTCCAGAGACGGCATGGAATGCAATACTAGAGATAGAACCTGAGATCTTGCACTTGCCAGGCAGGTGCTTAAACCACTCAGCTATCTCCTCAGCCCAGTCATGTTTTAAAAGTGTAATTCACTGGACATTTTGATTTATTAGTAAGCGTATTATGAGACTGTTAAGTATATATATTCTTCAAGACCTGATTATTCTTGTGTGAACAGATAAAATTGAATTTCTGAATCAAAAAACTAAGGACAAATTTTGGGGAAAGGCAATAACTCAGGGCAATAGGGAAATCTGACCTGGCCAGTGAGACACTGTTGCCTACCAGATACTGTAGGCACCCCCAGGTGATAATGTCTCTAGATAAGGGACTGAATAAATGTCTTCAACCTTGCTTGAAATCTTCCGTAGTTCTAACTTCTTGTCTAAATGGCATATCCTAAGATGCTTCAGTTCCTGTGTTGAGTTATGATTTGGGTGTGACATGGGTTGCTAGCATAAGCCCCCTGAAATTCAATTTCATTGTCTATAAAGTGAAAAAGGTGGAAAATATTAAATAATACATTGAATAAGTAGTATTCTAGCTTGATAAAATATAATTTTATTTTTGTTCATATAATGTATATATTCAACTTTCTTAGCTCCATTATGAAAATTCTAGCAACTCCTTAAAATATTCAGCCACTTTGAAGTCATAGATTATCACTTCCAGTTATAAGTATAGTCTCAGTGTAGACATTAGGATGTCTCATGTAAGATAGAAATCAAAACAGTCTGGTACCAGGGATCAGACTTGGGACCTTTTGCTTGCCAGGCAGGCATTTATTCTGCTGAGCTATCTCTCCTGCTCAAAACATTCTGATTTTAAGGACACATCCTGCCCACTCCTCTAGCCCAGAGCAGCTGCTCTCCGTAAGCTTGCAGTGGGAAGAGGATGGGTACACAGGGCTCTTCTTGGTTCTTAAGTGAATGACGATAATATTATTCTTGGGACCTTTCATTTGCTCTTCCAGATGCACTCTCTATCCTTTCCACTTCCTCTCTGATCCCCAGGAATGCACTGGGGTTCATGGATTTGGATTTGGTCAGTGGTATGGAGGGAAGGGCAATGAGGAATCAATGGCAGAAGACTAGAGGAAAAAGACCAGAAGAAGGCTATCAAGGTTTTCTTTTCTTTTCTTTCTTTTTTTTTTTTTTTTCCAGTGAGATTGTTTATGGCTGACTGTGTTTAATAAAGGTCATTGACCCTCTCAAGGCAGTCTGCTGTGAGTGGCACACCCTTTCTGGGTTCTGATAGTCATCTCCCTAGAGTCCAAGTGTGTCAGCCACTCTGTTGCTTGTGAGGCTTAGTCCCTAGACCGGCCTTAGTGCTTCTACTCAAATAATCCCCTTTTTTGAAAACAACCTCTCCAGTGAAGAGTAGGGTAAAATGTGTATATAGCATGTGAAAGGGGTAAAATATATATTCAACATGTGCAATACCCTGGGTTCAGGAGGCTGGGGCTATAGCTTAGTGGCACAGTCTTCTGGTGAGCGCAGATCTGGAGGGAGGGAGGGGAAGGAGAAAAGGGGAAGGAGAAAGCAGGGAAAGAGGGAGTGAGATCTCTTCAAAGTATTCTAATTTAAGTGTGCCATCTGTTTCTTGCTGGGACCCCAACTGGGAAAAAATCAATCAAAATTCATATAGCATAGCAACACTTGAAGTTTTTTTTTTTTTTTTTGAAAAACCTATTTTCTCAGATAAAATAACTCATACCACAAAATTTACTGAAAATAATTTTTCCCACAATATCAACATTCAAAGTAGCAGAGCCAGTGAGATAGCTCAGTGGACTAAGTGCTGGCTTAGGCAAATGCAGGGACAGGGATTCGATCCCAGGCACCACATGCTGCACCTGCCCTGAGCTGAGCCAGCCACTGAGACCAGGCATGGTGGCACGCACCTGTAATCCTAGCACTGGGGAGGCTGAAAACAGGAGGAGGATCGCTGTGAGTCTGAGCTGTGTAGTGAGACCCTATACCAAACACCTTTTTAAAAAGTTTCCAAAGTGGCTCAACAGCTACTGCACTGTATTGTACTGACTCCCTTAGTGATGAAAACTCCAAGTTGGTATTTCTTATGTTCACTGATGCATCTCTTTCTTTTTCTGGGCTGTCTTACTGGTAATTTCTTTCACAGGGAGAAACATGGGTCTAATTAGCTTCAATATTTTATTGAATTAGTCTAATAATATATTATCAGGAAAGCATCTGTTTTAAAAGAGGTCTCCAGAATAAGGAAATGAAGCTCTGATGACAGAAGCCACAGGCATTTTGACACTAGGGATATACACACCACTTGTAAGCAAGATGAGAACTAATTTCCATGCATCTTTGTTCAAAAACATATCACCCAGAGCAGAATTTTTAAGTCCTTGTTTTGGTGTTTGTGTAGCTAGTCATTACTTGCTAGTGTACAGTTACTAAAATTCATAAAGCATTTGCCAAGGAGAGCTTAGTTTTTAGCTTTGAAAGTATAATCAATATCTAAAAATTGACAGCAATTGTTTCTTATTTTTTAATTAAAAAAATTTTTTTTGCAGTACTGGGGATTGAACTCAGGACCTTGTGTTTGCAAGGTAAGCACTTATTCTACTGAGTTATCTCCCCGGTCAGTGATGGTTTTTTAGAGGGCCTGAAAAATTATTAACACTTCATCTCTTTTTTCCAATTAGCCTTTCCCCCTCAGCTACACTTAAAATGAAAGAAATCAAGTAAACAGCTTTCAGCAATCAGGGACCTAAAATAGCAGGCGATCTGTCGCAGTGTAAGCTCACATCGACACACATGCAAATCATTCAAATGATTCCTACCTGGCAACTTCAGCTAACAATTTATACTTTGATCTGACTTGATTAGTTGAAGGAAAAATAAAAAAGAGATAATAACCTCCCCAAAACAAAACCTCCTACCTTCTGTGGTATAATTATGGATGCTGGTTCTATCTCATTGCCAATTTTCTCACTAGAAGGCCACATTAATGTTATGATTTCTTTACATACAAATTAATATTTCTTAACAATGGAAAGTGGTATCCACTAAAGCTTACAGAGTTAAAAAATGCTGTTTTCAACTGAGGATATAGCATAACAGTAGAGTGGATTTTTAGCACACAAGACCCTGGGTTCAATCTCTAAAACCTCAAAATGAAAAAAAGAATGTATTTATTGTTTTTCTTCCTTTGTCCCACTTGGTGGAATTAGTTGCTTTTAGTCCATACTTATTTACTGAGTGTTTACTATGTAATTCAAGCAAGTAATATAGTGTTGAAAAGGATAAAACAAATCCCTATCCCTAGGGATTGCTTAGGTGATTGCATTCCAAATAAAGACAGGATCACTAATAAACATGTAAATAAACAAAAACTGCAATCTCAGTAACTAAGGCTTGATGAAGAAGATGAAATGGGACGATGTGGGAAGTGATACCTAGGGTGTGGTGTGCTGATTGGTGCCATGAAGGTGAGATCTAAAGATTCAGAAGGATGCAGCCGTGTGACAACCTGGGCAAGAGCTCTGTCTGCAGAAATAGTAAGTACAAACCCTTGTGATAGAACAAGTTCCACATATCTGAGAACAGAAGATGGGCAATGCTGCTAGAGCAGAGTAAGAGGGAAACCTTGGGAGGAGATGAAGAAATGAGACTGATGCAAGCCAGCACAGAAGAGGCAGAGCCAGATCAAAGCATGAAGAGAAGGTACTGGCGGCTTTAAATTAAAGCAGAGAAGCTGGGAAGTAATAGGATCTGATTTACATTTTTAAAAGATAACTCCAGTTACTTTGTAACAGATGCTGGTGGCTGGACCATATTCTGCCTTTGTGAAAATTACAGAGAGTCTTCTTCCCCTTTACTGGCACTAAATAGCAGACAGACTACATGCAGGATGGGAAGAAAAGAGAAAAATTCATCCTATCTGACCAGGTAAGTGGCGAGAAGTGGGATCTTTGGCTCATTTTTGGTCCTATTCACCTGATGGACTATGAAGTTTCCTCATGTCATGGGTGTACATACCTGTGTTAGCACATGAAAACTCAGAAGTATTTTCTGTGTGTTCCTTCACTGGCTTCCCTTCAGCTGGCACTGGAAATGTGATGCTGATGTCACGGAGATGGCACTTGTGAGATATTAAACCACTGTATTTGCCTTCGCAGTAACCCTTGGTCCCCTTGGTTCTTCCACCCATTGAATCAGTGGCCCATATTGAGTCATGGAGACAAAAAATTCTAGCCAACAAAACACAAGTCATCACTTAGTTCAAAGTTTCGGAAGGATTTAAAAAAATGTCTTAACATGACAATAATTTGAAATCGAGTGATTTTGATTAGCAAAAGCCAGTCTTAACTGAAAGAAAAATATGCATCGTGTACGTTAGTGAGGCAGGGCTTAGCAGACTGCCCTGGGTAGATTACAGATAGTGCTGAGACAGGATATGATGTCAGAGGCATTTCCCAACGACTGAAGAGGAAGATCTAAGTTTAAGCAACACACAGGAAGTTGGGACATTGTCTCAAGTGAATAGAGGTGGAGCCCTTGATTGGAAAAAGACGCGTATACCCACTTACCATTTGAAATTAGGACATTAAAGAGAAGTGGAAATGCTATGATTAGGTATTGATAGGCCTTTAGATGGTTCTTTCATTCCTGGGGATCTATGCATGGTCTGAGAATATCCAGCAAAGGAATGATGGAGGCTTACAGAATGAATGGGTTTGCCACGCAGGCCCCGCCCCCAGGACCTGAAACGGCAGTTGAGACTGGGTGTGGTGGCGCATGCCTGTAATCCCAGCACGTGGGAGGCTGAAAACAGGAGAATCACTATAACTCCGATCTATGTAGTGAGACCATGTACATCCTGTAGACCCTGTGCTAAAATTCACTAAAAAAAAAAAAAAAAAGAATGAATGAATGAATGGGCTGGAAGAAACCTAACTATGGGAAAGGGACAGAAAAGAGAATCCTAGGATAAGGGAGTAAACTTAAAAGACTAAGTAGTTTCTCAAGGGAGAATCTTCCCAGTTTATAAAAAGACTATGAGATTGTTTACTGGTGAGATCAAGCATTTCCACTTGCATCAGGAATGGGAACTTTTCAGAAAGAAGTCATTACAGACAGTAAAATTACCAAATTTTTTGTATATTTAAGTTTTAGGGGACACATATAATCCCACTACATTAGCAGAATCTATGTTATCACCAGTTGAAGAGAAAGCTTGATGTCCTGCTGCCTGTAATGAAAAGAAGGGAGGGAGCGACAGAAAGAAAAGGATTGAGTCTGACAGTAGCAATTGCTTCTAGGAAGGGTAATTGAGGGACAAGAGGAAGAAAAATATTTTTTCAGTATATATATATAGTATATTTAATGTTTTATTTGTTTCTTTTATATATTTTAGTACAGGGCCTACAGGGTCTCATTATACGGATTGGACTCAGAGTGATCCTCCTGTTTTCAGCCTTCAAAGTGCTGGGATTTACAGGCATGCGCCACCACATCCAGTCTCAGTAGTAGTCTCAGCACAGCAGGGGCACAGAAATTGAATCCCAGCTTCTGAGCTCTGCGTAAGCCGGTGCTTTGGGCTTCAGTGTATATTTTCTGTACCTTTTGCATTCTTCCCACATTAGTCAAAAATCACAATAACAATACTTGTCAACTCACAAGAATGTTCAAGTCACTTCTCTTGGTGTACTTCCCGCTCACTCCCTTCATCTGTGCTGATGTTGATTCTGTAAGCTATCTGTCTAGTCTCCCCAGCTAGCCCATGACCCAGCTGCACTTTGCACTCCAAACACAGAACCCTAATCTTGTAGGTGGACAGGAGACAATCACTCTGATCCAGTCATTTTTGCCTGATATCCTGGATTGAAGCCTGCAAAAGACTGACGGAATATTTGTCTCCACTCTAGGTATTTCTACTCAGTTGGCATCACATAGTCATGAGGGAGGTAATGGGAAGAACTTGAGTCCTGGAGTCAAACTTGATAAGGCTTTACCTCTGCCAACTAGCTTTAGGTCCTTGGCTGAATTTCAAGTTTCTTTCTTTACACACTGGAGTGATATTAACTGCACTGAATTATCATAGAACAATTCTAGAACTGTTCTGATTACTTTTAACCCTTAGTCCAAGAGAATAAACTATTTTTTGTAACCTCTTGAATAAGAGCAAACTCAGCATATGTCTTCTGTTTCTCTGAGTCTCTACCCAAGATATAAGCTCTTTTATCTATCATATCTTACTCTCATTTACATCTTTCCTTATGTGTGTTTTGCTCCTGATTCAACCTCCTTCAGTTCCTTCCATTAATTGGTATGTGGAGATACCAGAAAACTCAAATCTAATTGGTTTAAACATTAATGGGATTTACTGGTTCAAGTAACTCAAGATTTAGCAGTGACAAAGGTCTTGAAGGTGGTTGTAGTTCAGACTTACTAAGGACCGTATTTCTGTTTCTCCATTCCACTACCCTAAGTGTTTGCTTTATTTTGGGACTGGCTCCACTAGCGGTTATATTGGATAGATGTCAGCAGCAAATAGGCCTATATGCTTCTTCATTATGCTCAGATCTGAGGAGTACTCAACCATCAAACAAACACCTGACTTTTTATTATTTGGAACATCCTGAACCAGTTATGGTGACCAGCAGAATGACATGTACTAATTTCTTTAGCTCAGAACTAAGTTTTCCACCCTTAAGCTGATCAAAGTAGCAAAGGAATTGTGATCACCATGGTTAATTTACAGCATGGAATGGTACTGCCTCCTTGGTAGTATAGTATCACTTAATGGCAAGGATAATTCTGAAGAACGTATCATTAGGCAGTTTCATCAATATGGGAACACTGTATTAGCTTTCCATCACTATAATGAAATATTCAACACAATTTATACAGGAAAAAATATTTATTTGGGTTCATAGTTTTAGAGGCTCCAATCCAAGATAAAATAGGCACAATATTTTGGGCATTTGGAAAGAGCTTGGTTATATGGAGGAAGTTACATCACGTATCAGGAGTTGGGGTGGGGGGAGTCTCACAGTCCCATCTAAGGCCACAACTCAAGAAGCTTAAGGACTTTCTATAAGGTGCTATTTTACAAAGGTTCACAGCACCCAGGTGTAGCAATGGTACAACTTCACAGGTAGGCTATATGGTATACCCATTATCACATACACAGCGTGCCACTGACTGAAATATCCTCATGTGGTACGTGATTGTATTTGTAGATTGCTATGTTATTACTGGGAGTGCCAATGATATTTAGGTGGCAGCAAAGGACTAGGAGGCAGCGAAGGAGTGAGTGGGCATACTACCTGTCTCAATATCCAGGATGGCCACATATATGGAAGAATTGGCCTGCCCAAATGCCAATTGTACTTCTGGGAAGAAACACTGGTTTAGATCATGTTAGATTTCCTTAAGTATAGAAGTCATACTGGAAGAGGAGGCTGACACAGAATGATCACAAATTTGAGGCCAGCCTTGACTAGACAGTGATATCTTGGTTGTCGAACAGCTCCAGGCTTGAACTTTCCACTACTTGAACATCAAAGTGAAAAAAATCTACTCAGCGTTTATAACTTTGCTCAATAGTCAACCCAAAATTCAACTTGAAAAACCTATACAGGCTCCTCAGAAACACGAAACACAAAGGTGTGATGCTTCAGCGTAAGATCTTCTCTCTACCAGACAACATATAGTCCTGTGTTAGTGCATTAAAATGTGGGGTTTTTTTCACTTTATTTGCATAACAAATTATAGCCATGGTTTCAAAGAAAGTGACACCAGTGATAAAACCAAGGAAACTGTGAGAACCACATTTGAGTTAAAGAAACCATAGTGAAATATGTTAAAGTCCTGGAAAAATAAATTTATAAGTTTTGGACCTCAGAACCAATTATTTGATTTTCCATTACTTTTTTATAGGAAAAATATGTCCAATTCTCAAACTTTGCAGTGTTTGAACATGAACTGGGAATAAATTGAATTTGACAACTAAGGTATAGTGATAACATTATATATAAACAGAACAAAAACAAAGCAAAAGTCATACTGGGGCAGGTTAGATTACCTCAACAAAATCACTAGGCTAGTTTCTTCCTAATGGGTCCCCTTGTCTTTACTTAAATTGCGGCTCAGACTATTGTTATTTTATTCACACTATAGTTTATGCCTTAGTCCTATTCTGTCACTTCTATCCAGCTAACTTCCACAATAGTGGTAATTCTTTGTTATGTCCCACAGATTCCTTTGAAAACAGACTCAAAAATTTAACTGGGTCCATGCCATTTTATTAAAGGCTGTGTTTGTCATCGTCCTTCATGACTAGATGTAGTAAGGGACTAATTGCTGGTCAAAAGGTTTAAGTAGAAGCAGCAGATGTGTTTCTCTTGGTGCTTTTTTCAGTTGGCTGAAGATACCATTCTGAATGACATGGAAACCAAACGCTGAGAACGGCAAAGATAGGAACTAGAAAGTCTGGATTCCTGACACTATGAAGCTATATCCAAAGCACTGTTCATCTACTTGATTTCTATGTAAAAGATAAATTAACATAAGCAATGATTACTTGGACTTTGCTGTCATTTATAGGGAAACATGACTAATTTAAAAATATTGGACCAACCTCACTCCCTGTCCCATACTGAAGCTGTCTGAATACCAATGGCCGAAGCATATGACAAAGCATATTAGTGCCTCTACCAAGTATATTTTCCAGCACCAGCTGAGCCCTCCTTGCTGTCCAGCAGTCTTTGGTGTTCTCTCTGGTAGCCACTTCAAGGCTTCTTTACGCTCTTCAAACCTTACTCTTTACCCACCTTCCCTCTGCTTCTCTAGGAAGTTAAAGATAAATCATTAGGTAAGAACTACCCCTCATGCCTACTTCCAAGATCTGTATCTGCACTCTAACTGCACCCCCCTCCTTTTTTTTAGCTGTACTGGGAACTTAAGTGCTCTCCCATTGAGCCATATCCCAAAGAATTTTTTTATTTGCTAAATTGTCCAGTCTAGCCTTAAACTTGCAGTCTCCTGCCTCAACCTCTGCAATAGCTGAGATTAGAAGCTAGGTGTGATGGGCACACACCTGTAATCTCAGCATTTAGGCTGAAGCAGGATTATTGTGAGTTTGAGACCAGCCTGGGCTAAAAAGTGAGCTCAAAGCCAGCCTGAACTTCACAGTGAGGCCCTGTTTCAAACAAACAAGGCTGAGATTAGAGATGTGCCGCCATGCGCTGCACCACCCATTTTGGTTTTTCCTTTCTTCCAGTTACAGTGAATTAGCTGCCTAAGATGTCCCTTTTACTCTAGACTGCCTTC
>PVKN010008434.1:0-25175 GCA_004027915.1 Capromys pilorides
GACATACTAAGTACATTCATTGTGGGGAATTGCTACATGTACATAACACATCAATTCTTTTCTTTTCCCTTTTCTTCTCATATCTGCTTTTCGAAAGATACATTTTTGCCAGCATCGGATTTGTTTTTAAGCTTTTTCAAGGTGATTAAATAGAGGTAACAACCAGCTGAATGGACCAAAAACCATCTGAAACTCATAAAATAGACACACTACATCACAGCCTAGTATTTTCTATGCAGAAGAAATATAGATCCTAAAATGTGGATCTGTGTATTACTTAAGTTTTGGTTATGACCTCTTACTGGTCAATTTTATAAAAAAACTGATATCACTAAACTAGTATAAGTAGAAATCTGTTCAAAAACATCTGTGCTAAGGGTATAGTTCAATGTACAGCAGCTGCCCAACATTCATGAGGCCCTGCATTTAACATCCAGAATCAAAAAAGTAAAATACAAAACCTGTCCGAACAGCCAGGTGTGGTGTCATGCACTTGTAATGCTAGCATTCTGGGAGGCTGAGGCAGAAGAATGCCAAGTTGGAGCCCAGATGTGGCAACTTAGCAAGACAACAGCAGCAACAACAAAAACAGTCAAACAAAGAAACAAAAAGCTGCCAAGAGCTAGACTGGTGAGGCCATATTTCACTGAGCACATGTCCTCCAACTGTTTAGGTTCTACTAGAGGAGGTTCACTAATGGTGCAGCATGGAAGGCCAAATAAATACATGGACTTTAGACATAAGTATTAGAAAGACTCACAAACCAATAGACAGGAGAGAAGAGCAAAAAGCTCATTATTCCAGTCTCCAAGCACTACAGGTTTCTTAATGCTAGCTATAAATTCGTATTTCAATGTATGTATGTATGTATGTATGTAACTATGTATGTATGTATGCATCTATGTATGTATGTATGCATGTATTTTGCAGAACAGGGGATTGAACTCAGGTCCCTGTGCTTGCCAGGCAAGTGCTTATTCTACTGAGCTATCTCCCCAGCCTCCTGAATGTATTTATCAGTGCACCTAGAAGCCTACTCTCCTTACCTATGACACAAAATTAAGACACTCACTACCAAGATTAGAAGCATAAACTGAATTTGAGGATTATGCAGTATCAAGTTTTTTTTTTTCCCCTAACCTCAACTCCCACAAACTTAAACTAGATTTGTAACAGCAATTTTATGAGGAGGTTCAATAACCAGGCATGAAAACACGACCACTACTATATTACTAGAGAAAAAGCTTTATATGTTTTGAGTCATCTTAACTCTTTTAATTAAGAGAGTCACTTCAATTCGCTTATAATTTGCTTCAGTTCGCTATGTCCCACAGAGGACCCAAAAGAAAAAAAAAATACTCCTTAAATTGCTATATTTCCACTCTTAAATGGATCCACTTCTGAAACTACTGCCTATCCCGATAAATTCCGAAATCTGAAATGCTCAACCAAGACGTTGGAGACTGTAGACTTTCTTGATGGGATTCTCAGTTTCAGAAACTTACAGAACTCTGCTTATCAACACCACAGACAATGACTCCATTCTACCCTGCCTCCAGGAAGCTTTCTTTCCTCCCCTGTCCTGCGCTCAACTCTCCCCTTCAATCTCATTCTCCCTAGTCATCTTCCGATCAATGATGCTTCATTATTTTTGAAGCTGATAGGCTTTTATATCTTTCATGTATTCTGGCCTTCTCAACTAGATCTTGAATATTCGCAGGCCCAACCAGTAATCTCTGACTTGTGCTGTACGTTATCTAAAAAGCTACTGGGCAAAAAGGCTTTAGTGAAGAGTTATAACGCAGAGCTCAGGGAAATCAAAATCTTTCTGGCTCTGTCTTCTCATCTCAGACGTCTCAGAGAAGCACGCCACGTTGTCTAAGCTACTTTGGCTCTTTAATCGTGAAAAGCTTGCTGAAAATGTTGCCGCGGCTGCCTATCACCTTCAAATTCCGGCTGAAAACATCCTTTTGGAAAGCATTCCCTAATTAATCTCCACAGACTGTTCTGCTTATCCAGCCTTGCGATGCAGGAATTCAGTGGATACCGGAGTCATGATCAAGCAGACTGGCACACTGGTGGTCAAGGGTGAAAGTACTTCGTGTGAAAAGGGAGCCAGACCGAAAGAAAAGAGCATCGATTCCAACTGGAAAGCGCTCCTCCGACGTAAGGTGATAGGGCCAATTTTATAGATTAAATGCATACCAAAGTTAGGTGGAAAAGCCCTAGCAGGAAGCAAAGCTAACTTTAGGAGGGCTGCTCAGCTTACGGGGCTCTCCTTCACCATTCGATGCACCCCTGAACCACAGAAAGGGGAGAAATTACATGTCAAGGGGGGAGGGGGCAAGAGTCTTCCACCCAAGCCAGGCACACAGAACTCCCCGAAACCTTTTGTCCGTCCCACTCTGCCTTCAAAGACTCCTCATCCTTGGGTGCACTTGGCCCTCGCTCCCCCCCCTGAAAACCAGAAGGAATGAAATGCAGTGTTCTCCTGGGTCAGGGGCCGCTCGAGCGTACCCGCCGCCCCCCTCCAGCGGGCCCCCCGCGCCCGGTCCTCCCCAGGCCGCCGCTCCGCCCCGCGCACCTTGCTCTTCACCTCCATGGTGCCCAGGCAGCCGCTGCCCCCGCCGTGCCGGTGACCGCGGTTCATGCTGAGCGCCGGGCCCGCGGCGGCCTCCCCGGCTGGCCCTCAGGAGCGCGGGCAGCAAGTGCGCCGCCGCTGGGTTCGGGGAGCGGCCGCAGCCCGGGCGCCTCGTCACGGGCACCTGCAGAGGCGGCGTCCGCGCTGAGTTTCTCTGGGCGAGTGCTCTCGCGGCGGGATCGAGGGTCGGACTGGTGGCTCAGCGGGCGGGGACACCGCTCCCTCCCTCCCTCCGAGCCTGGGGGGGCGGCGGCGGCCGCGACGGAGAGGGCGGAGCAGAAGCTACAGGCGCCGCAGCCTTGCTATCTACCGCCTCCTCCAGGCGCCCGCGCGCGCGTGCCCGAGCTGCGGCCGGAGCCGCAGCGCGTGCGCGCGCTCACCTGCAACCTCTGAGCGGCCTCGGCGGCTCGCGCTCCACCCACACCCAATAGGAAGCGCGCACCTGCGCCTACGGAGCCAGCCAATCAATACACAGCCCTCGCGGTGCATGGGCGGGCTGCTTTCTCTGAAACCCCGCCTGCCACCGCGCCATTGGTCCCGCGCTGCGAGGGAGGGGCGGGATCACCTGAAGCCCTAGACCTCCTCTCGGGACCTAGCGAGAGAGCCGCAAGGCGCATGCGCTCACCCTGGAGTTTCCGCCCAGAGGTGGCAGTGCGGGGAGGCCGGCCGGAAGCGCGAGCGCACCTGCGGCGGGGCTGTGGCGGGCGGGCTGCTCGCGCACGCGCGAGCGGCTGCTGGCTTGCCCAGCTCTCAGTGCTGCTAGGCGCGCGCTGGTAACGTCCAGGCTTTGGGTACTGAGCGGGCAGCCCCGCTGGGTTCGCGTGACGCGGCTGGAGCCGCTGGGTTCCCGACCGCATTCCACTTTGCAGTGTCCCTCGGCCACCCTTTTGCGTTATCTAGGAATCTGGCTACAACTCTTGGTTGCAAAATTCAAGTTTTCCCGCCCCTGCAACAGTTACCGGGAAGAACTTCAATGCTCCCCTGTCTGATTTTGTCTAAAGAGACTCCATCCCTCCTACCCCACCCCCACCCCCCGCGCCCTACATCGGCAGGGTCCAGGGTCGAGGGGCCGCCGTGGGGGAGCGCGATGGCGAGCTCAGGTGCAGGGGCACTTTCGCCCTCCGCCTTTTTCCACCTCTAAAGCCTTTCTCCCCTCCAGCCATTTTCGGCGCCTGGCTGTTTTTACAAACGCCAGCTTCGGCGTTGTGTTAGTTTCCCGAGAGACAAGCTGTGTCCCGGAGTAACAAAACACCAAATCCCTATCTCTAAACAACCCCAGGCTCTGGCACTGATTCTGTTTAGCAAGACCGCGGGGAAGTGAGCGAAAGACTGGAGATGAAGGCTGGAGGAGACCGAGCTCCGTCCAAGTCCCAGGCCTTCCAGGGACTGCAGCTCCTTGGAGCGCTGTCGCGACCAGGGGCTAGGACAGGGGTGGGAGGGTGGGGGGACGGGATCCTAACCCGAGATGGGCCGGAAGGGTTGGTCTGGGCCCAACTCGTGAGCTCTCAGGACCGGCCTCCTTTCTCCCATCCTAACTCAAACCTCCCTGACACCTTGTACCTCTCCTCCGAGCTCTGACAAGTTGGTTTTGTAGTTTTTCTTTCTACACGTGACTCTTGGAAATGACAGACCTGCTTCCACCTTGGCTGAACCCCCACCGCCACTCCTGCGCCCACAGGCCGGGGCCCTTTCTGCTGTGCCTGCACAGCCTGTCTCCTGGCAGGCTCTCGGTGTGTGGGTGCTGGGACAGAGTGTGGCTTCCTCGGGCTACCTTTGCCCTCTGGGTTTAGAGATGAGAAGCCGTTCTTTTCCTCTGGAGGATTCAGTTCACCAAATATTTGTGGGTGGTTTTAAATTTGTCCTGGCTGCTTTGGGGGTGAAGAGGTTACCATCCCCGGATGAATAAGAAGCCTGCCTTTCTCAACCTTGTTACAAAACACCTGGGTGACTCAAGCTCAGCTGGAAAATAGCTGTGGAGAATGTCATGGGGTCGCCACATGCCTGAAGCGCTTCACTGTTGAGACTGATACCACAGATCTCAACCTTTTTACATTATAACAAATTACGGGAGACCTCGAAGTATTTTTTTCTCCTATTGATCAATATTTATTAGAATTAAAATTGAAAAATGTTGGGCCGGCGAGATGGCTAAGCGATTTAAGGCGCCTGCTTGGCCAAGCTTAGGCAACTGCAGGGACTGCGGTTGGATGTTTGAATCTCCGGCACCACGTGCTACGCCAGCCCCACCCCCAGGGCAGGCTGAGCCGGCCATAAAGTGAATGAATGAATGAGTGAATGAATGAATAAATAAATAAAGTTAAAAAATTAAAAAAAAATTGAAAAATGTTGCAAACACAAATACACAAGCATGCATTCCAGTAGTCCTCAGAGCAATGACGTCATCACATGTCAGGTCTCTTGTGAAAAACTCCATTGTATACTTGTGAGATAAGGTGACAAGAAATGACAGCGTCATGAGAAGAGTTTGGTCTTGCCAAACCTCCATGGACCCCTGGGCCACACTGTGATAATTGCTGCACTACAAAACATAACACAAGCTTCATCGACAACCCCAGTCTCAGATTTCACCTCCTCTCTGGAGCAGCGAGACCACACCCTAGATGCAAGGGCCCCCGCTCTGTGAGAGATTGAGCTTTATTGCTGTTATCAGAGCTGATTTACCAACCCTTTTAAGCAGGAAGTTCGTGGATGCCAACACACCTGCGTGGGCCTTGCATTCCAGAGGTGTCGTCACATCCTCCCTTGCCAGCCCAGGGTGTGGTGTCCCTCTTCTTGGACTTTCCTTTCTGAAAGGAGGGCCAGGCTAGAGCTTCCTGGATCACCTCAGTAGAATTTGCTCTGAAGCCTGGGTCACTTGTATGCCTGGATTGTGTGAGGAAGGAATGTTGGAAAGTAGTTTGAATTGATAAAACTGTCGTGGAGGAGGGGAATACTTTCATTCTGGGAAGTGTTAAAGCCAGCTGTAAATTTGTTCGCTGGGCCTCAATTTCACCCTCTCAGGAAGCACAAAGGCCCAGAGAAACAGCACAGAGAGGTTCTCTATTTCTGTGCCTCCTGTTTGAAGCCTGACTCTAATCTCATTTCTGCCACCATCCCTCCCCTCCCCCAAATCCCCAAGTTAAAGCTGCTCAAGACCTACATGTGGAGTGGAAAGCTAGTCCTATGCCTGGGCGAATGAAGATTCAGTGGGCTAGAGAAATAAGGTGAAAAATCTGACAAGACTATAAATTACAGGTGCCCTAAATCATTAGTCGGGAATGGGCGACAGATAGAGAGCCACACCCATACACTGCCTGGCCTCTCAGCCCCATCCCCGCCCCCGCAGAGAAGTTAGTGAAGGGTATGCTTCAGCTTTATCTGCCGCCTAACCCTTTCGGGTCCACAAACACCCTGTTATGGTCCTTTGAAAGCTATCTGGTGAGTTAGAGTTTGTAGTTTTCCATCATTAGCTTTTTAAATCCACATTTTGCATAATGACACATTGTTCTTTCCTTTTTCCTCCAACTCCTGGAGAAGAGGTGACCAGAAGTCATAGAGAATGTGGGAAAAGTGTATTTTCAAGGAATTTGTCTTGCCAGCCCTTTTTCTCCTTGGTTGCTCAAGCTCCAGTTTTGATGGAGCTAGTTAATAATTCTTTGAAAAAGAGCTGAGGAGTCGATTTATGAATCTTGGACTACTCACTGAAGCATTTTAAACCCTTTAGCAGCAGTGGAATTAAGTCACACGATCTGTTTTCTGGTTAATAGCTTATAATACTTCACTTGTTTGTATGTGGGGCTGGGGTGATGTGTTTACAGCTCGGGCAACAAATGGATTGTTTCTTAGAGTCTTTTAGAAGCTAGATACCCTTTTAGATGAAAGCTCATCTTTACGGCGGGGCGGCATGGGCCAGGCACAGTACCTGTGGCTTGGTGATGCCCGTAGTTTGCCTTTTGAACCTTTTCCCCCTCTGGGACTTAATTTCTCCATCTGTACGAACTGGCGGCGGCAGATGAGATCATCTGCAGGGCCCCTTCCAGCTCTAACGGTGTATGGCTCTCCAGGGGTGAGGGAGACTGAGCATTATTTCAACATTACCAGGGAAAGAGTAATCTCTCCATCAAAACACACAGACAGGCTGCGGTTGTTGGCCAAGACGCCCTAGTTCCCGGGACGTATTGATGAAGATGATAATCGTTAACATTTATACAAGACCTACCAGGTGCCAGGAATTGTGTGCTAAGTGCTTTTCCATGGATTAAGTAATTTTAAATTGCTGGACGGTTTTAGATCCTGGATCATCTTTGTTATATTTGGAAAACTTTCAGCACTGAGGATGAAGCTGGGGGTCTTATGTATGCTAGGCAAGCTCTCTGCCATAGAACTGCACCCCCAGTCCTTTTTATTTGTGAATATTTATCTTTTATTTCTAGACAAATGCTCACTAAATTGCCCAGGCTGAAAAATAAATAAATAAATAAATAAAAAGAAAAAAAAAAAAAATAAATTGCCCAGGCTGGCCTCAAACTAATCCTCATCCTGCCTCAGGTCCCCTAGGAGCTGGATTCACAATTATGTACCACTGCTGCCACAGCTTGCTTAGTTTTTAGGTGGGTAGGTGGTCACAGAAGCCCTTGCTTTGCTCCTCAGTGGCTGGGAGACTTTGATCTTGTTCCCTCAGCCACCCAAACCCTCGGATGAGTGCTCCAGACCTCCTCTATGAAAGGAGATAGCTATCAGTACGTGCCTCACAGGGTCTTGGTGGGCCTGCAAGAGAAGCTATGAAATAGCTTCACCAACGTCAAAGGCAGGGCAAATATTACTGACGATTATTTAGCAAATAATGCTGCCTCCCAAAGCCTTGGAAAGGGATCCCCTGAAATGAAAGGGGAATGTGTGAAAAACCTTTCTTTTTGTTTTCACACAATGCAACTATTTAATGGACCTCTCCCCCACAGGGTGAAAGGCAGTCCAAAGAGGTTTTCAAGGGTGAGATTCAGGCTGGAAGACTATGGTCAACTCCTGCCTCTACCATTTGCTAGTTGTATGACCTTGGTCGAGTCATCAACTTCTGTGGGCCTGTAAACAAAGATAATAAGAGAACCAGTCATCTTAACTCATGTACCAAGGACGGTAGCGATTTCTTCCTGGTAACAGAATTCATTAGTGTACCAAGTATTTATTAACAGTCCCCAAGTTATGCCTGGCATGGAGGGAAAAGAGGACAACAATAATAAAGAGTAGCACTATAATCCCTGGTGTCAGACTCTCCCCCAGCCTGGTGGCACAGGGTCAGGGGGGCATTCCAACTGGCCATCCAGAGTCCCATGTCCTTACCACCAACCAGCTGCGGATCCCTGGGCACATCTTAATCTCCCCTCAGGGACGAGATGACAATACTAATAGCTACCTTCGGTGATTTAGTAATATTTGTCAAGTGCCTATTATGTGCGAGGCAGTTAAACAAACAATAGTTTTTAAAAACAGTCAATAGGACAAACATCCCTGTCCCCTAGAGTTGACATTCCAGGGAACAGAGACATTATACAAATAGATTAATTAAAATACATTGTTGGAGTGATAAGAGTCATGGAGAAAATAAAACAGGGAAGGAGGATGAAAAGGCCTAGGAATAAGGAGTGGAAGGAGGAAAAAAATTAAAAATATTCTGCTGTGTGACGGGAAGCTGGGCTCAGTAGTGTAAACCTGTACTTCCGGTTATTTGGAAGGCTGAGGCAGGAGGATTTCTTGAGCCCAGGAGTTCCAAGCTAGCCTGGGCAACATAATGAAGCAGGTTTCTAAAGAAATACTAAGAATGACATAGGAGCATGGTGCCTGTGAGAGGTGGGAGGAGAGTGCAACTGTGTAGCCCCAGGCTTGGGGGAGGGGAGCCTTGGTGCTCAGGACTGGGTGCGAATGAAAGAGAGAAGGCTGGGGCTGGGTCGCTCAATCGGTGCCTGGCACACTAGAGGGATCGCGGGGAAGACACCAGCTGCTATTTTGAGCTCCTGCTCCGAGCTCGGGCCACTGGGAGCGAGCGCAGAGTGGGAGCAGAGGAGAGAATGACTAAGAGCAGGGGAGGGGGCCTGGAGTGTTTCCCGGGAAGTGATGGCTGGATCTGGGGCAGGAACGAGTAGGCGTTGCCGAGGTCGGGGCAGGGGCATGCCAGGCGCGGGGAGCTGCAGGCTGAGTGTGGGGGCAGGGCGGGTGGGGGTGCGGGCGGCGATGGGCCGCTGGGAGCGGGGAAGCCCCCACTCTGGGCCGCTGGAGCAGATCCCCAAGGGCCCGGAGGCGGGGGTGCCAGCTTGTGCCCTTAAACTCCTAGAATGCTTCAAAGCGGGGGCGGAAAGAATCAGATTTGTGCTTTAATAAGATGTACGAGGGGGCAGGCACTCGCGGCGGCGAATTAATGAGTCTTGCAAGGCGGGGCGTGATTAAAGGGTAAAGGCGCGGGGTTGGGCGGTGGGGCTGGGCAGGGGAGGCAGCCCTTTACTCTTCTGTCCCCTCAGTTCTTCCCCGTGGATGGTCTCAGGTCCAGCTATGCGTCAGGCACAGGCCCGGTGCGGGGCTGCACTGGCGAACCCGCTGTTGGCCCGAGCGACGCCAGCTGCACAAGGATTTGAGGGGTGCAAAGAGAAGGCAAGGACTGCAGGGGAGCGGCCGGCGAAGGAGTCAGCTCCGCCAGGGGCTCTGCGGGGGCCGCTGCGCAGGTGGTGGTCGGCGTCTTGGAGAGAGGCTGGACTCCCGGGAACTTCGGGTTTTTAAATGTTAGCAGTGGCTTGAGTCGGGTGCCTGGAATGACTGCCGTGTGTGTGTGTGTGTGTGTGTGTGTGTGTGTGTGTGTGTGTGTGTGTGTTGCACATTCCGTATGTGCATTCTACACTTAGGATGGCTTGTGCGAAAGAATCAGAGAAGCTGCTGTGAAGACTGTAGCTGCCTAAGGCTGACGCAGGAGATCGAAAGTTCGAGCCCTGCCTGGGCAGCCCTGCCTGAGATCCTGTCTCAAAATAAAAAGTGAAGGACCGGCCAGATAGCTCAGTGGATTAAAGTGCCTGCTTAGGCAGATGCAGGCGTTTGATCCCCTGTGTGCCGTGCGGGCCCTGTGCCCCCCCATCCGCTCCCAGGCACGCTGTGAGATGGCGATGGAGACTGGGCATGGTGGCGCACACCTGTAATCCCAGCGCTTGGAAGGCTGAAAACAGGAGATTCACTATGAGTCTAATCTGTGTAGTGAGACCCTGTAGATCCTGTACTAAATACAAAAAATAAATAAATAGATAAATAAATAAATACCTAAGTGAAAAAGAACTGGGATTGTAACCCAGTGTGAAACGCTGGGTTTAATGCCTAATACCACAAAAATAAAGTAAATTTGGAAAATAAGCTATCAACTGTTGGTTGCTAGTATGTGCCTTTCCAAGAAAAGGGAATTTGCGCTAAGAACCAAGGCGAGAAGAATCTTGGTGTGTTTGAAGAATTTAAAGAAAGCCATGGCTCCCGAGATGGCTCTGAGATCTAAAACACCTGCTTAGGCAAACTCAGGGACCTGGTTCAATCCCTGGCACCGCATGCTGCACCAGCCCCACCCCTAGGGTGGGTTGAGCCAACCATAAAATAAATAAATAAAATAAAATTATGAGAGCACTTAATTAGGGCCAGTGAAATGGCTCTGTGGTCTAAAGCGCCTGCTTAGGCAAGCTTAGGCAACCACAGGGACCGAGGTTTGATCCCCAGCACCACATGCTGCACCAGCCCCACACCCAGGGCAGGCTGAGCCGGCCACAATATATTCGCAAAAAAAAAAAAGCAAGCCTGTGGAGCGTGGTGGCACATACCTATAATCCCAGTGCTTGGAAACTGAGGCAGGAGGATTGTGGTGAGTTTGAGGCCAGCCTGGGTTACAAAATGAGCTCAAGGCCAGACTGAACTGCATATCGAGACCCTGTCTCAAAAAGGAAAAGAAAAAAGAAAGCCCTGAAGCCATGCGTGGTGGTGTACACCTATAATCCTAGCAGTGAGGGAGGCTGAAGCAGGAGGATCACTTAGAGTTAATTTAAGGTCAGTCTGGACTACATAGGAAAACCCTGGATTTTTGTTTGTTTGTTTGTTTTTGTTTTTTTGTGGTACTGGGGATTGAACTCAGGACCCTGCACTTACCAGTCAAGCACTTATTCCACTGAGCTATCTTTTCAGCTCCAGGAGACCCTGTCTTAAAAAAAAAAAAAAAAAAAAATAGGAAGGAACCTCAAGGCATGGTTCATAGCTGGCAGGAGTGAGATGAGAGAAGCAGCCCAGGTAGGCAGTGGCAAGATCAGCAAGTAGCCCAGCAGAGGCCGAGCAAACAGCAAGAAGGAACTTGGGGTTATCGGGAAGCTTTGGGGAACAACATGGGGTGGGGGGTGTCATTCAATGGAGCTCACTGAGCAAGATCTTTGGCCTCTTCTAAGTTTCATCTTGTAGGCCAGGGCACCCTCAGTGTGTCTGAGAAGAGTGGACTGGGGAGATCCCAAGTAGCCCTTCAGGGGGCCATTCCCAGGGCCTGGCATGGGATCCCAGCCCTGGAATTTTCATGTGAACCCTGGTGCACCCTGGTGTGTTTGGGGTGGGCTGCTGTAGGTTCTCCGGCTCCCTGTAGAGCTCTTGGCCTGAGAGCAGGGCAGGTATTTAAGATAGAGTTGAGGCCAGCAAGCTGAGGGCGGGGCTGCCCTTGAAGGGCCCTTGCCTTTATCTGCACAGGGACTGTGAAGGCCTGGGCTCGGCTTGTGTATCAGTCTGCCATGGCTGCTCAAGAGGGGCCACACTGCCATGAATCCACTGGGAGTCAGAAGTACCTCAAGCTGAAGATGCATTTAATACATCTAACCTGCTGAACAGCCCAACTTAGCAGCGCGAACACTCCCGAGTGTTGGCTGTTCTCCCTCAGGGTGTGACCTAACCTGGGACGTCAAAGGTCCAAGCCACTAAAGGGGCCGCTTTGGAGCTGCGCTAAGTCTGTGACTGCCTGCACCACACGCTGGTGGCTGAGACAGCAGCAGTGCGCTCTCCTCAGTCCTGGAGCCTAGATGTCTGGGGCGGTAGCTCAGGGTGAAGGTACTGAGAGCTGTCCCCCGTGGCGGCTCTGAGGGACGGGATGTGTTTCACTCCTCTCTCGTGGGGGCAGGTGGTTGCCGTGACCAGTCCTCGGCTTGCAGTTGAGTCACTCCCATCTTGGCCTCTGTCATCGCATGGTATTTTCCCGCAGTGTATCTGTCTCTGTATCTGTTTGGATAAGGTTGTAGATTTAGGGCTCACCCAGATGACTTCATCTGAATGTTATTGTATCTGTAAAACCCCTATCTCCAAAAAAGGTCACGTTCACAAGAACCAGGGGGTTAAGCCTTCAACATACCCTTTTTGGGGGACAGGAATAAACCTACGATGGGGATATACTGACAGAGCAGTTATGACATCAATAACCATAGACAGTTGCGATGACTCACATCTGTCATCTGCGCTACCTTGGAGGCCTAGGCAGGAGAATTACACATTCAAGTCCAGTCCAGGCAATTTATAGTGAGCCACAGACTCAAAAATCAATGAAACCAAACCAAAACAAATTCCCCCATACAACAAAAAGAACAGGGAATGTAGCTCCGTGGTAGAGCACTGGCCTAGCATGCACAGCATCATAAGGGCCTGGGCGTAATCCTGAGCACTGAAAAAAGAGAGGAGTCAGAGCAGCTGCTAGGCCCGCGTTCCCAGCGCTCCATCCTCGCAGCTCCTTGGCACGAGTGCAGCGCTGCTGTTCTTCACAGGAGCGGAGTGAGTGGAAGAGGTGGAGCACTTGGCCCAAGGCCCTGGGGCCTATCCTCAGGGCAGGACCTTGGTGAGAAAGCAGAGCAGGGACAAGGGCGGAAGCGAACGAGGCAGGGAAGTGCTTTCAACAGGGGCTCTGGGGCCATGTTGGATTTCACTCCTGGGCATGTGGCTGGGAGCAAGCTAGCCCTTGAGCTGGGCTTCTGTAACTGTAATATGAGGTACCCTCGGCTTGGGTTTTTATGAGGACCCAATGAGATATTTGTAAAGGGTTTGTTATGGTGCCTCATACCCAGCAAGCCCCCAGAAAGCTGTCACTAGGGCCGGCGAGATAGCTCAGTGGACTGAGCACCTGCTTAGGCAAGCCCAGAGATCAGGATTTGATTCCCAGCACTATGTGCTGCAGCGGCCCAGCCCTAGGGTGTGCTGAGCCAGCCACCAAGACCCAGCGTAGCATCGCATGCCCACAATGCCAGTGCTGGGGAGGTTGCAAACAGGAAAACCACCAGGAGGCCCAGATGCACAGTGAGATCTGTATCAAATGCATGAAAAGAAAAGAAAAAACCCACCACTGTTCTGGGTGCATGTGTAGCTCTGAGTGGAGAGCTTGCCTAACATGGGTGGGGGCCTGAGTTCTCCCCAAATGAACAAACAAACAAGTAGCCAGGTGTAGTGGCAGGTGCCAGTCTATAATACTAGCTACTCTGAAGGCAGAGGCAAGATTATTTCAGGTTCAAGGACACCCTGGGCAACTTGGGGTGACCCTGTCTCAAAATAAAATAATAGAAAGGGGCTGGGGGTGTAGCTTAGTGGTGCTTGCCTAGCAGGGGCAATAACGTGGGTTCAACCCCTGTGCTGGGTGTGGAAGAAGAGAGAGGGGGAGAGGAAACAAGAAACCTTCATGGATACTAACCCGGAGAAGAAGGGCTCCCTTCCCTCTTTATTTTATTTTTTTCCTCTGTCATTCTCACTTTAACCTTTAAATTACATGTTGCCTGCAAGTTGAAAATAATAAAGAGAGAGAAAGAGCTACAGGACTTGTCGAACAGCTCCTTGCCTGGTACCTAATAAAAATTCCCTTAATGCTTATCTCATGACTGGTCAGAAAAACATATTTTTTTTTTTTAGTTTGAGATGAGGTCTCTAGGTAGCTCAAGCTGGCCTGGAACTTACCATTGTCTTGCCTTAGCCTCCCTAGTGCTGAGATTACAGGTGTGTATCACCGTGCTGACTAGGAACCACAAGCATTTATTGGGAAGTTTGGGGGTGTGATGTCAATCTTGTTGCAGGGATCAAAGGCCTGTTGTGGGGCCTACACAGTGGGTGGTGGGGAAAGGAGGGGGCATAGCAACAAGTGCGAGGGAAGGAGGAGGCTGGGGTGGTCACGCACAGTGACAGCTAGAGCTGGTGCCACATCAGAACACGCAGGTGCTCATCAGGAAGGTATGAGTTGGCTCCTTGTCCAGGAACGGGATCCATTCTTACAGAGTCGCCTTTCCCAGTTGTACCTGAGGTTCCCAGAAAATCCTGTCTCACCTTCACAAAATTCTGTGGTTAGAGGCAGTGATCACCCTCAGTTGACAGATTTTGAAATGCAGGCATAGAGTGGTTCAGTGACTCAACTAGCCTCCCATAGGTGAACAGCAGAGTTGCTGGTGATACCCAGCACTGGATAAGAGACCTCACCCATCCTCTTTGCTGTCTACAAGATCAAATGCATTTCAATGCTTGCCTTAAAATCATGTCTTCCTTCACCATGCATGGTGGTGTACACCTGTAATCCCAGCACCAGGAGACTGAAGCAGGAAGACCACAGATTTGAGGCCAGTCTGGACTACATAGTGAGAAAAAATACCTGTTGCTTTGTGAACTTTTTTTTTTAACACCGGAGACTGAACACAGGGCCTTTGAACTGAGCTATCTTCTCAGCCCATTTTTATATTTTATTTTGAGACAGGCCTTCCTGGAGTCACTGTAATATGGATTGTTGTTACCAGGAGTAGAACTCATGACCTTGTGCTTGCCAGGCAATCGCCGTGCAGCTGGACTAAATCCCCAGCCCTGAGTCACTGTAATGGTTGATCAATTGTGTCAACTTAAGAAGTTTAGACCGTTAACCAGTTTAACACCCTAGGGTATAGAGGACCTGCCCTAGGGTAGCCGTCTGCACTCTCAGGTGTAGAGGACCCAGCCTAGAGCAGCTCATCTCCAGGTCAGCACAAGGGGAAGTGAGGAAGGAAGGGCTTGTTTCCGTTCTGTGGAGGAACTCTAGTCTTTGCCTTCAGCGTGGCTAGCATCTCGTGGCTCCTACTGCAGACTCTTCAACTTCTGCCTGCCTTCAGGTATAGGCTCTTCAGCCTTCTGTCACAGATCCGTTAGCCTCTGCCACAGACCCATCAGCCTCTGCCACAGACCCATCAGCTTCTGTCACAGACCCATCAGCTTCTGCCACAGACCCATCAGCCTCCTGATACGGACTCCCATGGACATGCAGTGGCTCCAGATCTTGGACTGAGGACTTCAGTCTCCAGTGTGCCGACGCCCTCTGTGCGCTTCCTCATCCGACTCTGGCTGACCACTATACACCAACCTTGCGTGTAATATCTTACACACTTGTGTATCTTGTCTTACCTCTGTTTCTCTAGTAAACCGCTGACTGACACAGTCACTAAGTGGCCAGGCTGGGGCTCAGCTTAGGATCCTTCTGCCTCAGCCTCCTGGAGTGTTCAGATTACAAGCGTTCACCGCCATACCTGGATGAAATACATCATTTTTATCTGAAAACAGAAAGCACCTCTGTGGCCTTCTCTGCCCTGAGACAGTCCTACAGGCGAAGGCAGCTGGGAGTCAGGTTGCAAGGCTCCTTGCCTTCCGGGAGGCATCTAGAAATGCAACACCCTCCAGGGGATCCACCCCACAGCCATGCGTCTGATCAGAATTCCTCTTGGGAGTTTTCATGGAGGAGAGAGATGGTTAAGCGTGGAGAAGAGTTTCAAAAATGAAAATAAACCAACAAACAACCTAGCTTGCTTGTGGGGGATCTGGTGACTTAGCCTTACTGAGTTGCACATGAAGGAGAAAACAAAATCAGTTACAGAAAACTTTTGTTCCTGCAGGAGACATTTAAGAAGTGAACATATTTTTTAAAAATTCCACCAAATGCCAAGTTTATGTAAAATTATACCAATGGTGACAGAGGCTGGGGCACAACAACAAGGGCAGCCAGAGGTGATGCTCGTGGTTTGATGGTCTGGAGGCCCAAAGCGAAGGCTCAGAAGCCAGGAGCCTGAAAGTGGCGTCACGGGGTGGCCAGCGGGGAGCCGGGTCCGGGACATGGCGCTGCCTGGGACTCCTGTCTCTCGAGTGGAACACAGAGCCACACCCCGGGGCTGAGGTTTCCACCAGCAGTGGGGTAGCAGCTGGGCAGTGGGCCCTGCCCTAGACAGCGTGGGCCTGTGGGTCCCCCCCCAAGCTTATAAACATCTCACCTGAAACTGCTGTGGCCCATAGCAAGTGCGGACTAAGAGGTCTTATGACTGGCCAGGACTCTCTGGATGTCCTCCTTGGTCTGCTTCACAAAAGCCACGAGCTAGTGTGTATCCAGGCTGGCACTCTACTTTTATTGACATAGAATCTGCACACTATGCAGGCCTTTTTTTTTTTTTTTTTAAACTTTATTTATTTATATTATGGCCAGCTCAGCCTGCCCTGGGGGTGGGGCTGGCACAGCATGTGGTGCTGGGGATAGAACCCCGGTCCCTGAGGTTGCCTAAGCTTGCCTAAGCAGGCACTTTAGACTGCTAAGCTATATCTCTGGCCCTAGGCCTGTTTTGCTTAGGTGTTTTTATTTTGTTTTGTTTTTTGGTGGGGAGGTTGAGACAGGATCTCACTATATAGTACAGGATAGCCTTAAACTCAATTATGTAACCCCAGCCTGGCCTTGAACCCACTTTGATCCTCTTGCCTCAGCCTCCTCAGTGATGGGATTACAGGGTCGTGCCACTGTGCCAGGCTGGTTTTGGCTTTTGAAACAGGGCCTTGCTCTCTGACCCAGGCTGGCCTTGAATTCATGCTGCTCCTACCTGCTGCCTTGGCCTCTCAAGTGCTGGGACCACCATGCCAGGCTACCCAGGGTCTGCTATTATTATTCCACTTACAGATGGGGAGACTGAGGTTTAAGAAGGGAAGATGGGGCTGGGGTGTGGCTCAGGAGGGAACACGCATGTGTTAGTGTATTGGCCTCGATCCCCAGGGTGAGCAGGATGGGAAAATAGTTTGTCTTAAAGATTCATTCAGGGAGAGCCAGAGAGATAGCTCAGTGGACTAAGCATCTGCTTAGGCAAGTGCAGGGACTAGGGTCTGCTCCCCGATTCCGTACACCACAGGCCGCTCTTGTGCTGCCCCCAGGTGTGCTGAGCCAGCCGTGAGACCTGTATTCCCAGCGCTGGGGAGGCTGAAGCCAGGAGGATCACTGAGTCTGATCTGCATAGTGAGACCCTGTACCAAAAAAAAGATTCACACAGGGAGGCAGAGAAAAGCTTGGTCTTAGGACTTGTGTCTATCCTGACCCTCTACTGAACAACTTTGCATAGTAAAGTGTATTTATTTTTTAACCAGGTGGCATCAGGTGGCATTTTTCTAATTCCAGATCTATTTGTTTCTGAAAAGTGGAATGGAAATTTTTGAAAAGAGGCAAGATGTGCCCGGCTGGCTTCCTGGCCTGGGGAAGATTTTCTCCATTCAGAGGCAAACACTTCAGGTGGAGGTGGAGTGCCTCCCCAACAGGCCTGAGTGTCTATGAGCCCCAGCTAAACCCTGTCCGTCCCCAGATCTTGTCACCCTGGGTGAAGGGTGTCCAGAATGTTCTACTTATAGCAGCAGAACTTAAAACAGAGCTTCCTGTGTCTGACCTGTGTTCTATTTATTTATTTATTTATTTATTTATTTATTTATTTATTTATTTTAATTAATTTCTTTCTTTTTGGCCTGTGTTCTTATGTGCAGTTTAGCAGCAGCATTGTTTTTTCTTTCTTTTTTTTTTTTTGCTTGGATATGGTCCTTGCTGGTGAATCTTCCTTGTTGGTCAGTTCCATTAGTTGAGGGAAAAGGCTCCTTGATTCTGTCTCTAAAGTCGACAGCACGAAGCTGGGTATGTTGGTGTGTATCTGTGATCCCAATCCTTGGAAGGCTGAGGCAGAAAGTGCCTGAGTTTAAGAACTACCTGGACTATGCAGTGAGATCCTCCCTCAAAACAAAAAGACACAAAAGAGCTAGCGAGATGGTTCAGCGGTCTAAAGAGCCTACTTAGGAAAGCTTAGGCATGGGGCCAGGGAGATAGCTCAGGGGCACAAGTGCCTGCCTGTCAAGTGCAAGATCCTGAGCTTGATCCCTGGTTCAGCAAAAAAAAAAAAAGGAACACTTAGGCAACCACAAGGATTGTAGTTTGATCCCTGGCACCACATGCTATGCCAGCCCCAGCCCCAGCCCCAGCCCCAGGGCAAACTGAGCTAGCCATAAAAAAAAAAAAAAAAGAAAAAAGTTCAGGATCAATGTAAGCATGTAGGGGCCGGCGAGATGGTTCAGCAGTCTAAAGCGCCTGCTTAGGAAAGCTCAGGCAACTGCAGGGACTGCGGTTCGATTCCGGGCACCACATGCTGCGCCAGCCCCACCACCAGGGCAGGCTGAGCCAGCCACAAAGTAAATAAATAAAGAAACAAACAAACACAACAAGCAAACAAATAAATAAAATTTAAAAAAAAATGTAAGCATGTACTACAAATGCATACTAATAAAATTAGAAATTTGAAAGATACACACACACTCACACATGCACACATGCACACAGAAGCCAACCAAAATATGAAGGAGGAAAATTTCAAGGTTGAGCCCAGCTGAATGACTTAGCTAGAATGCGTTTCAAACTAAAAAAAAAATTTTAAACGGGCTGGGGTCAATCCTCAGTACTGCAAATAAGTAAACAAATAAATGGATACATGACCTAAATAGATCAAATCAGGAGCGTGAAGGGTTGGTGTGGCCACACAGAAGCTGGCTGTGAACATCAAGTCTGCAGCGCTCGGCTTTGGAGTGGCTCTGCACAGGAAGCGAACATCCTGTGCATTTCTCTCTCTGTGGTTTCCTTTTGCTTCTTTTTGTATTTTATTTTATTGGCCAGCTCATCCCACCCTGGGGGTGGGGCTGGTGTGGCGTGTGGTGTGGAGGATTGAACCTCGGTCCCTGCACACCTGCCTAAGCTTGCCTAAGCAGGTGTTTTGGACTGCTGAGCTATCTCCCCAGCTCCCTTTGCTTCTTAACCCAGACATATACTCAGTGGGTTATTGGATAACCCAACCCTCTTCAGCTTTCCAAAGCTTCTCACAGATCCAGTAATAAAATCCACTTTAAGGGCTGGTGAGATAGCTCAGAAGATTAGAGTGCCTGTTTAGGCAAGCTCAGGGACCTGGGTTCAACACCTGGCACCTCAGGCTGCTCCAGCCCTGGATATGCTGAGCCAAGGACCGAGTCCAGGCTTGGTGGCACTTGCCTGAAATCCCAGTGCTGGGGAGGCTGAAAACAGGAGGATTACTACCAGTCCAAGTCCCAGCTGTGTAGTGAGACCCTGTAGCGAATGCATAAGATTATTTAAAAGACCATTTAAAAACTGTTCAGTATAATTGAACACTAAATGTTCATATAATTGACACGTAGAATATAATTATAATGGTTGATACATTGTGTCAAGTTTAGAAGCTTTAACTCGGCAGGGTCCCAGGTCTTCACTTTGTAAACATTCTGAGCTTGTAGAAGAAGAGGGAATAGATGATGTGGGCGGGCAGCCTGCAAATGATGTAAACAAGGAAAAGAGGTTCCCACCCCTTCTTTGCTCTCCGTACTTTGCTGTATTCTGCTGTGGCTCTGCCTTGGAGCCAGCTCATTATGGACTGAAACCTCCACAAACAGTGAGCTAAATAAACTTTTCCTTCCTTAAATTTGGGTGTTAGATATTTTGTTTCAGCAATGAGCGAAAAGTAACATTTTAAAAGAATAATTTTTGGGGGTTACTAGGGATGGAACTCAGGATCCTGCACATGCCAGGCCAGTGCTTATGCTGCTGAGCTATCTCCCCAGCCCAATAATAAAAAGTTACATAGTTCCAGCGCTGGGGAGGTTGAGGGAGGAGGATTGTTGCAAGTTCGAGACCAGCCTGGGCTACAAAGTAAGCTCAAGCCCAGCCTGGACTGCATAAGAAGACCCTGTCTCAAAAAAGAAAAAAAAATATTGCCAGAAAAATGAAATTTAAAAACTTCAAAGACATGCAAAATACAGAGCCTACTTTAGTTTTCATTTTTAGTGTTGGGGACTCAGCCCAGGACCTCAGGAATACTGGGTACACGCCCTCGGCCAAGTGAGCCATACCAGGAGCCCTAAATGGAAGCTTTTTAGTTTAAGATTCAGCAGGTTTTGTGATCACACATTTTGAGCAGCATCATGCATGGGGACACAATTTGGATACAGTGTGGTAAATGATCTCCGATCTCAGTAGGAGATCCCAAAAGGTGACAATTATAAGAGAGTCTTGTGGGAACACATAGATTTGATATTAAAAAGAACCTTCAAGATTAGCGTCTGGGTTCTCAGTTTCCCACACCTACACCACTCCGAAGCACTAGATACACCTGCATCTGAGGGCTATTAAGCAAATGACTCATCTTCCAGGGGGGAGAGGAGGCAGGGTCTGGCTATCCTCCTCAAGCTGTGTTTTGTCTTCTTAGATTTTTGAAACAGTGTCTCACGATGTAGCTCCAGCTGGCCTTGCATTCACTTTAGAGCCCCCTGGCTTCATTCTCACAGCGAGGATCCTCGAGCCTCAGCCTCCCGAGGGCTGGAGTTACAGGCATGGGCCACCACACCCAGCTCAGGCTGTGGTCCCAGGGGTGCAATGCACCATCAGCTTCATCATTAAGTAGTTCAAGAGTCTGAGGTATGAGCCAGGCCTGGTGGTGCACACCTGTAATCCCAGCGCTCAGGAGACTGGGCTGGGGAGGACCACTGAAAGCTTGGGGCCAGCCTGAGCTACGTAGCGAAATCCTGTCAGGAAAGAAATAACAGAGGGCAGGGAAGATAGCTCAGTAGCTCAGCAGAATAAGCCCTTGCCTGGCAAGTGCAGGGTTCTATATATATCTCACTGGGCTCGTACCATGTGTCATTTGTCGGTCAGATCCTTCCTGGTACACTCCACAGTGTGTCAGGGTAATACTTCTCTGCCACTTCCTTGCTTCCTTGTTCCTGTTCCTGGCTGCCTAGCTTTCTGAGGTGTCGGTGTGTCATAGCACGCTGGCCCTGGTTGGTGCTGGTAGACATATGACTCATAGTGTCACTGTGCTCATCCTCTATGCGTGTCCTGGGCACCTATGTGTACATGTTGTTTAGGAAAGACTGCAAGAAATCAGCGGGGATTCACATTTGAAATTTTGTGTGCGGGGGGCTTTTGGGTTAACTCAGTGGTTACGCACCTATGCTGGCAAACCCAGTCAGGCACAAGGGTTGGCAGTTTGATCCCTAGACCCATCCATAAGGCAGCTTGAGCCATTCAAAACACACAAAAAAAATCCTTCTTGCCGGGTGTGGTGGCACACGCCTGTAATCCCAGCACTTGGGAGCCTGAGGCAGGAGGATTAGTATGAGTTCAAGACCAGCCTGGTCCACAAAAGTGAGCTCAAGGCCAGCCTGAACTGCATAGCGAGACCCTGTCTCAAAAACAGACAAAAAAAGGCACAAGTGCCTGCCTGGCAAGTGCAAGGTTGTGTGTTCCAACCCTGGTCCCGCAAAAAAAAAAAAAGACAAAAAAAATGTGTGTTGTACTATTAAAGTTGGTTTGATAACATCAATCATTATCAGAATTTTTTCTCTTTTGTGGTGGTACTGGGGCTTATACCTAGGGACTTTGTACTGAGCTACATTCCCAGCCCTTTTTTTTTTTTTTTTTTTTTTTGTGGAACTAGGGTTCGAACTCACTGCCTTGCACTTGGCAGGCAGGCACTTGTGCCATGGAACTATCTCCCCAGCCCCTTCCCAGCCCTTTTTAAAAATTTATTTCTAAGCCAGGTGTGATAGCGTACACCTGCAATCCCAGCACTCAGGAGACAGAGGTAGGAGGATTATTATGAGTTCAAGACCAGCCTCTGCTATAAAGTGAGTGCAAGGCCAGCTTGAACTGCATAGTGAGACTGTGTCTCAAAAGGACAAATATATATATATATATATATATATTTTTAGACATGACCTCACTAAGTCATTAACTGCCAGGGCTGGGCTCCGGCTTGCCATCCTCCTGCCTCAAGCTCCCAGAATGCCTCAGGTACAGCCTATGTCACCACAGCCAGCTCATCCTCAAGATCTTGGACTTGTGACTTTGCTATTGAATTATTCTACGCCCTTCGTGGGCCGAGAGGCTGAGAGGGGAAGGAATTTAATCAAGGTCACGTGGTGAGAAGGCAGAGCCAAGAACACAGCCTCCCTTCTCTGTTCAGCGAGGTTGCAGGGCTTCCCAGAGCCTTTTCTTAGCCCTTTCGCCAGCTGGTTCTGGGGGTGGAGCCCAGCGTCTCCCACACACCAGGCAAGCGCGCTGCCACCCAGCCATACCCCCAGCACCTTCTCTTCAGTCTCTTTAAAGCAAAATTGTATGTGCGTTTTTATCAACCTCTTTAAAATCCATGGCTGTTATCCTTTGACTGATAACGGTGCTTTGCGCAGAATCAGGGTGGAACCTTTGCGTAATTATCTTCCTGTCAAATATAAACCTGTGTGCTGGGCAGATACGCACACCAGTAAGCCCAGCGCTCTGGAGGCTGAGGCAGGAAGATGGTTGAAAATTTGAGGTCAGCCTGCTGGGCTGCAGAGTTTAGGGACAGCAGAACCATACAGCAAGACCTGGTCTCAACCAACCAACCAGGCAGGAGACCTGGGGATCCTTTAGACTGTGTCCTGTGGATTGTGTCCTAGGCCCCTCATCCTGTCACCCAGCCAGGCATCCTGAGTGAAGCATGAGTTTTAGTAGCAGCTGACTTGGGCTTCTGTCTCATGTTTGCTTTGACTTTGTCACTTTGCCTTTTTTTTCTTTTTTATGAGCAGAATATCTTTATTGAGGGAAAGAAAGCTTCTGTCCAAGAGAGGGACAGGAGGGGGGCCCGAGTGGGTGGTTCCCCTCAGGGCCTCTTTGTGCCCCAGTTGACTCTTCTTGGGGATGGTGACTTTCCTGGAAAGCGGTCATGAAGATAAAATGAGAATTGTGTGCGCAGAGGTTCTCAGGAGATGTTGATCTCCTCTCTGGTCTGGTCTGGTGCGTTGAAGGGGTGGGGAGTTGCCGTGGGGGTGTCCAGCAGGGACCTGGCCTGAACCATCTGTGGGGTATCAGAGGCCGCAGGAAGAACATCCAATGATGCTGACCCCTTATTCATTTATGTTGGGGTGCTAGCAGTGGAGCCCGGGGCCTTGTGCGTGCCACACAGAGACACACACCCCTGGCCACTGCCACAGAGCCACACCCCTGGCCTACTTGGTCCCTGAACTTACACTTAATTCAGGATGGCTTTTACTTCTCACTGCTGCAAGTTAGTCTTTCAAATGATATGAAGAGAGAATGTTTCAGCGCATTCAGAGGTCATTTAAGGACAAGAGGTGGCCATACACCAACATTCCACGGACACTCCCTCCTCTGAGATCCCTCCTGAGCTCGCCTCCCAAGAATCATAAGAATCACTCCTTGTGTTTTTACTCCTTCATCTCTCCTTAATTCATGGCTGTTAATGGCATCGCTATGGTTCGGGTCATACAACTTTATTTTGAACCCTCTGGCCGCTCTGTGCCTTGTAGCCACCTAGCTGCTGCGTCAGCACATCTAGGAGTGGGTCCTCCCTTGGTGTCAGGCAGGGGCACCCTCAGGTCAGAACTTCACACTTCCTCCTGTGAGTTACAGTCACAGCTGGGTGTAATGGTACACGCCTATAATCCCTGCACTCTGAGAGGCTGAATCAGACAGATCTCAGACGGGTGCTCAGCCTGGGAGATTTAGTTATTTAGCAAGACTGAGGCTCAGAAGTTAAAGGGCTGGAGATATAGGTCCTTGGGAAGGCTCTGTGTTCAATCCCCAGTACTATAAAAAAAAAAAAAGAACAAGTGAATGAGTGACTGAGTGAGTGGACGAATGAATATAAAGTCATGGCCACCGGCGAGATGGTTCAGTGGTCTAAAGCGCCTGCTTAGGAGGGCTCAGGCAACTGCGGGGACTGCAGTTCGATCCCCGGCACCACATGCTGCGCCAGCGCCACCACCAGGGCAGGCTGAGCCAGCCACAAAATGAATAAACAAAGAAACAAACAAACACAACAAGCAAAACAAAATAAAATAAATAAATAAAAAATTAAAAAAAATAAATAAATAAAGTCATGGCCACATCTGAGCAGACCTTGCTCTGGGCACTGCAGCCCCAGCCACTGCGACCCCTGCCGGTTGATACCCTGCCCCCTTAACACTGGGCGCTCGGCCTGTGGTTTCCATCAGGGCCCTCACTGTGAGGAGCAGGCCATATAATCCTTTACAGGCATGAGGTCATTGGAGCATCAGGCAGTGCTCCTGCCCTAGGAAATAGGAACAGTACTCATGATTTATTTATGGATGAGGAAGCTGGGAGCCAGGGAGGTGTAGCTTGAGGCTCCATGGCCAGGACGTGGTAAAGATGGGCTCTGGAGTCCTGTGCGTCTTACATGTGCTTCCCAAACAGTGGCCCTAATATCCCTCCAGGCGGGTTAGAAGCGGCTGCTCAGGCTGCTTTCTTGGTTTTCCTTCTAGAAAGATATGTGGAGCCTTCTAGCTGGAACAGCAGTCTTCCAGTAATTTGCCAAAATGACTAACACAAAGGCCAAGAGGAGGGGAACCCTGGTATATGTTCTCCAGGCCTTTTAGAAAACATGGGGTGGTTCCTTTGGCCACATACATGCAAGTCTACAAAAAGGGTGATATTACAGACATCAGGGGTATGGGTACCGTGCAAAAAGGAATGCCTCACAAATGTTACCAGGGCAAAACAGGAAGAGCCTACAATGTTACCCAGCATGCTGCTGGCGCTGTTGTAAACAAACAAGTTAAGGGCAAGACACTTGCCAAGAGGACTCATGTGCATATTGAGCATATTTAACACTCAAAAAGTCGTGATAGCTTCCTGAAATGTGTCAAGGAAAATGATCAGAAAGAGAAGGAAGCCAAACAGAAAGGTACCTGGGTTCCGCTGAAGTGCAGCCCACCCCGCCCAGAGAAGTGCACTTCGTGAGGACCAACGGGAAGGAGCCTGAGCTGCCGGCACCTGCTCCCTGTGAATCTGCAGCAAAGCGGGGATGTGGCTCTGCCGCTCAGCACCCAGCTGGCAGCTTAGTGTGCTAGGTCCTCGTATTATAAGGGTGGTTTTCTTAGGTGAACAAGTCTGTGGCACCTTCTTACCTCAGAAATATTTGCAGCAGATTTTCCCTGTACCTAGGAATTGTGTCTGGTCTTTACTCTTCAGTGTTTTTCTTGCTGAAAGATATTGCTGAAGTGTTGTGCAGGTGTATATCCAAATATTCAAATGTTTATAAGGTATTTATATTGCCTTGAAGATCCTGTGAATCACCATGGGGGAAAGATATCAAAATAAATGGAAGCTACTTCCAAACAAATGGAAGTCCATTTTAGTTAAATACATTGTTTA
>PVKN010008435.1:8623-25268 GCA_004027915.1 Capromys pilorides
TTTTTTTTTTTTTTTTTTTTTTTTTTTTTTTTTTTTTTTTTTTTTTTTTTTTTTTTTTTTTTTTTTTTTTTTTTTTTTTTTTTTTTTTTTTTTTTTTTCTGAGTTGAGCTCTGTCTCCTCTTTTCCTGTGGGATCCTTCCTGGGTCTCAGGATTCACCTTCTCCTCCTTCTCTTCCCCAGGTTGCTATATTCTGGGTCAGGATTCTGAATCTTAGAGAGACTGACCTACCATTGCTTGCCACTCTGCCATCTATTTTGTGCTGGAGAAGCACAAGGTGAGAGTAAGGTATAGAAAAGAGGGAGAGCAAGGGTCAGGAAGGTGACCCTGGGGTGAGTGGCCAGGCAGGAGAGGCACTGGAGGGAGCAGACCTATGGGCAAGGTCCAAATAAAACTTTAATCCTTTCATTTTTAAGTGGAGTATGTCAGATAGTCCAGCAATGGAAAAGTTAACTAATCTAAGTCCTTTCACCTGTGGTGTCTATGGTCCTCCTTCCCACTATATTCAACTTTGCTGATTGGCTGCTAGGGAGTTACTTTTCGAAGGAGCCCCACTTACTACATCATCACATCCCAGCAGGCTGGTCACACTGGCTACCCGAAGGGAGGAGGAGACCTCAAATAACAGTAGTTGTTATTATCACAAAATAAAGACAAAAAATTATATACAACCAAAAATAAATAATAATATTACATATAACATTAATGCACATAGGGGCTGGGGAGATAGCTCAGGGGCACAAGTGCCTGCCTGGCAAGTGCAAGGTTCTGAGTTTGAGCTTCAATTCTGAAAAAAAAAATAATGCATGTAATATTAATTGTAGTAAAATTCTATCAAATTTCAATACTATAAAGTACTAAAGTTTATGAACACATTATTATCTAGGTATGGCTAGCTTAAATAGAAAAACAATTTAATCAGAGAATACTGGAGAATACTTTGACATTGTCAAGGTTGCAAAGAACCCAGATTGGAGGCAGACTAAAAGCTACTTAATTCCACCCAGCATGATTGGCCCTGCCTATGGACACCACACCTCCCCTCCATAGCTGCTGTCAGCATTGCCTCTGGAAATCCTCTTTGATGAAGCCAACAATGATGGTTGTTATGGTTTGTGTACGTTTGTTCCTCCAAAGCCTCCTGCAGTCTTTGAGGCATAGTTTTACAGTTTGTAATTAAGTCATGATCCAAAACTGGGATTATGGGTCTGAGTAGTGCTGGGATTATCAATGCGAGTGCTACACTCAGCCTGGGGCAGAGAGCCTGAATTCCACTTAAAGGAGACGGACTTCCTCTCTCTTGCCATTGTTGCTGTTACTCCTCCCATTTGCTCTTGCCCTTTTGCTGCCTTGAGCCTCCAGGAACTGCTGCCCTCTGCCATGTGCCAGCCTGTCTTAAAGCCAGCTGATGATGGGCTGAAACCTCCAGTATCCATGAGCTAAATAAACTTTTTTTGCTAATATTGAGTGTCAGGTATTTGTCCCAGCAATAAGAGAAGAGTAACTGAGACTCTGGTACTGATGCAATAGTCCACAGAAGAGATCCCTAGATCCATTGTGATTGTGGATGGGATCTTCTAATCAAAGAACCAGGGAACCAGGCTGTAAAGACAGCAGAGGAAGAGGGATGCTGACTTAGCTTGTCTCCACAGTGGCACACAGGCTCTATTTCACAAGAAGGAGAGCAGGGTGACAGCCAGAGTGAGCCAGACTGATTACCTGGGCATAGAGAGAAGCTCACGGGGATGAGGAGCAGCATTCAATTGAGTAGTTAATGTAAATAGAGGATACACAGGCTTTATTTTCCTGTTGTTTTTCTATTATTATTTTACAATAACGCCTTTAGAAAATAAAGTGAAAGAAAAGGGAAAGAAAACAAAAATAGCAGCCATGCACCTTGTGGCTCTGAGGCAAGGCACTCAGCCCACAGGGGCACCCTCAGAAAGTCACCTTGATTGCCCAGTGTGGGCATCAGATGGAAGAGCCAGAGAAGCTCAGAAACTTTGTCTGTTTCAAAACTTCTTTCATGGTCTGGTAACAGAGTGTGGAAACTGTAGCAGAAAGGTAGAAAGGATAGGGAATTGGGAAAACATGGCAAATATTTTCTTCCTGTTCCCAAATACCAGAAAGTTCACTGAGATGGATCACTCTCATCATGAAAACACCAGCGAAGGAGCCCAAGAGACACCGAGCAGCTCACTCTGAGTGTTCAGAGTGGCCTTTCGTAGAATCTGCAAGTACCTCTCAAAACAAAAAAATGCCAGCCCCATTGTCTAGGGTCAGCATTCTTGGGACCTGGAGGATAAATTTCATTAACTTTTTCTCCTGGTTTTGCATTGCCAAACAGAGTTTCTGGTCAACCTCCTTTACATTCCAGCGAGTTTACTTTCTCACTGCCCTCCAAAGAGAGTGTGGCTTCCACCTGCAGATTCCTCATCTCTAAAGGACTGTTGCAGTCATCTTCAGGGAAGTATGTTCTTGACCATGCACATAATCAGAATGTCTGAGACTTGGTTCCAATCTCAGCTACAACGTAGATTTGAGCAAGAAATGCTTATTCTTTGGTGGATAGATATAGTGGAGCATCTGCCGAGTGCTAGGCACTTCATAGGTACAGAGGAGTCAGATAAAGTGTGGATGGCACAGGCTGCACACATTAAGAGGCAGTGGCTTTCTCCCTCTAACTTCAAGATCAAAGCAGAAATGATTGCAGTAAGCAGAGCTGAGGAAGTAAAAGGAAGGTGGGTGATTTTACTCACCTTTTCTCTTGCCAGGAACAGAGAAAAATTATCTGGATGGAATGGCAAGGACCAAAGATTCTGCTCAGGTTACCTGACCAACTGAACTGCTGAACTGCTGTTCTCAAATGTCTCTCTCTCTGTCTCTCTCTGTCTCTGTGTCTATCTGTCTCTGTGTCTGTCTGTCCGTCTCTCTCTCTCTCTTTCTCTCTCTCTCTCTCTGTGCACCACAGCCTCCCACCTCTCTGTCACTGCAACTTAAAAAGAATTTCTTTTATCTTTTATTTATTTGGTACAGGGTCTCACTATGCACCTTGGACTCATAGTGATCCTCCTGTCTCAGTCTACCCAGTGCTGGATTACAGGCATGCATCAACATGCCTGAGTTTGTTGTCTGGCACTGCACACCCTGGGGTGGGGCCAGCATTGTATGTGGTGCTGGGGATCGAACCCAGATCTTCATACTTGCCAGCCACGTGTTTAGACTGCTGAGCTATTTCCCCAGCCTGTCTCCTAGCCAAGCTAGGAGACCACTCAGATTCAAAAGAAAAAAGAGAATAGCTATTGGGAGTTCCCCACATTGGTTCCTGAGAGCAGTTGAAGAGAGGTGAGAGTCTTTGGGGCTTTGTAGGTCCTCTGGCCATCATCCATCTCCTGGCCACCATTATGTCCTTCAGATCTGAGAAAAACCCATATTTTATTAATGTAAAGAATATGCAGGGGCCGGCGAGGTGGTTCAGTTGTCTAAAGCGCCTGCTTAGGAGGGCTCAGGCAACTGCGGGGACTGCAGTTCAATCCCCGGCACCACATGCTGCGCCAGCGCCACCACAGGGCAGGCTGAGCCAGCCACAAAATGAATAAATAAAGAAACAAACAAACACAACAAGCAAACAAATAAATAAATAAATTAATTAAATTAAAAAAAAAAAAAGAATATGCATAGCTCCCCAACATATTCTGTAAACCATAAGAGCTTCAGATTAAGCCTTGGAAAATGTAGTGATAAAGACTGATACTGTAGCAAGGCCTGTCATGGGCTAGGAGCTCATGTAGCAAGGGTTTTAAGCTTCCATGCCAACCAAGATTTATCCCTCTTAACCAAGATACATGAAATTAACTTTTAGATTTCCTTGTCTGGTGTCCCTGACCTTCCCTATGGAGCTATTGGTATCTCAGTAGGCTAAAACATGGCAATGCTGTACTCATCTTACAGCCTGAGGGGAAAGGGAAGAGGACTGGACCAGCCTCCATTCATGGTGCTCCCACCAGTAAACTGTGACCTGACCCTCTCTGGACCTTCATTTCCTCATCTATAAGCGAAGGAAGAAGTTGTCATAAAAGTTCAAAATTAAATGCCTCCAGGGATGGGCAAGTGATATAAATAGCCAAGCTGACCTTTGTAGCTGGCTAAATGAAGAATGTGACCCTGCCTAAGGGCACTTCACTCCTACTTGCATTTTGTGCAGTCAAATAAAATGCTTCTGTGGGTGAAATTTAGCTGGTAGCCACCAGTTTATCATCCATGGCCTTGAAGCTTTCTACTTCTGACAGCATTCTCCATGGGAACCTTCTCTTAAAGGAAACATTTTCAATACTAATTTGGTGACTGCTGCCACAGGCAGGGGCCTACACCATATTGCAAAGAGGTCCCCCATAGGATAGAGCATTTATAGCTCCTGTCCCTCTAGTCAAGTGGTTATTCTAAGAACAGTCAGACTCTTTTCAGAAACTTTCCATAATATTCTTATGTTACCAAGAGAGAAATTTCTGCATTTGGTCTGGGAACAGACTTGTCAGAGGAGAAGACAGGAGCAGATACTCGGGTCTTTTCAGCCATCGGGTATCTCCATAGAGGCAAGCATGGACGGTTAACACTTCCCCATTCTCTTCCCAGGGATTATAGAGTGAATCTCCCCTGGATATCAGGAAGTCTTACTGAACCTGTGCTATGTACAGATATTGTCTGTTTCCCTTCAACTCAGATATGAAGTAACTGGTTCTCAGGCCAAAGTAAATATCAAGCTAGATGTGGTTGAACCAGAAACTCACACCCTCAATCCATATGGGCTCAGCCTCTTGAGCATCATGAGTTAGGCATAGTTGGATTCTCCCATGGTCCTTAGGAAACATTTGCTGATTTTTGTCACTTAGCAGCCATTTCTCTCTCTTCTTTAAGGAAACAAGTTCCTGGAAAGAACTGCCTCTCAACTATACTATTTAGGAGAACCCCTCCCCATATTCAGAAAGGAGTCATCTGCATATTGAATCCTCCATAGCTCTAGAGACGGGTCAGGAAAGAGCATGGAATTAAGCCATCTAGCCTCAGTGAATTTTAGAAGCAGTTCAGCTACAACCAAGGTCAAGAGGTGTTTTTTTATTTCTCTTTACAATGGTTTGTTATGTCTCCTACTATCAGTAACCTCTCTACCTTATTCTGGAATCCAGATGGCTACCAGGAGTTCTGGAATTCAACATCTAGAGGACAAGACCCAGATGACCCACATTCCTCAGTGACTCTGGGAAATTAATTCTAGCTTTTACATCTGGATGCCAAGAGAGAACACTAAGAGTAACACTCATTCAGTCACATCACATGCCCATGATACACACACACACATACATGCATACACACACACACACACACACACACACACATACACATACACACACATACAATCACCCATGGCACAAATCCTGGAAAACCATAATTTGATATTTGATACACAAATTTAAGCTTCTTCAAAGAAAAAGAGAACGGAACACAAATATCTCATCATTCAGAATTTAAAGTAGTGCATTATAGCTTCCAGAATCCAAAGCAGGAACCATTAATCTAAAAGGAAGAGACAGGACATAAAATGTAAGACAATAGATTAACAGCCTCTTTAAGATTTAAGATGGTTCACTTTGAGAAAAAGAAAAAGGGGACTTGAAGTTTGAGCTTATTGTATCATAAAAGGGCAGAAATTTTTCTTAAACAACTTTTAGTCATTTTGTTGTTCTTATTTTCTCCCCATCAATTTCTTTCAATTGGTTTCTATGGTGCTTCTTGCAGGCACAGATAATCAACACAGACTTGAATCACAGCCAGAAATACGTACAATCACAATCCTTTGCTATTACTTAATATTTTTTTTTTCATGTGGAGAGGTCGTCCAAGTGGAAGTCCTGTTGCTATGATTAATTATAATAATAGAGTGAAGAGGCAGAAGAACTGGAGGAGGAACAATGAAGGCAAATGATTACTTAAAAACGTTTCTGGATTTCTCTGAAAACACAGATGATGGAATAAAGAATAATGGGATGACAGGGAGATAATACATGCTATGGGTGAAATTACATCTTCATAAAAAGAGGACATGTTGAAGTCCTAAGTCCAGGATTCTAGGTTGCGACTCTAGTTGGAAATAGGGCCATGGACCAGGTAGCTATTTAAGATGAGATTATCCTGGAAAAAGGTGGGCCCTTGACTCAGGATGACTGGCACCCTTAGGAGAAGATGGCAAAGGCAGACAAAGACACACGGGGAATGCCATGTAATCATGAAGGCCAACGCTGGAATTGGGCAGCAGCAAGCCGAGAATAGCAAAGACTGCTGTGGAGTACATGAAGCTAAGAGGAGGCACGGAAGGACTCCTCAGGATTCCAAGGGAGCATCGTCCTGCCGGTGCCTTGCTTTCAGACTTCTCATCTGCAGACTGAGAAACTGAATTTGAGACATTTTAAAATGTCCAATCCTATCACACAAATGTTATGTAGTTACAGTCTTACCTGTGACAAGCTCCCAAATCCACCTCCCTTGCTGTGCCTCATACTCGTACCCCATCTTCCCTCCCCACCACAATGGGAGACTGAAAAGGAAGTGAGGAAGGCTGTGAGGTAGCATTAGCTGATCTTACTTCCCATCAAGGAGCCTCTCAGGGCAGGATAGTGGTGAGCTGAGCCAGGACCTCACCTCCAGGCCAGGTGTGGGGTATGTGCAGCAGGAGAACAGGCCCCTAAATCCTTCACACCTGCTGTTGCCATTGAATGGCAAGCACCGCTTGGAAAGGCCTGACAAGGCTGCATTTGGCTCAGAATAAGCATCAGACATTCTAATACCACAGAGTCCCTCATTAGGCGCCCAACAAGCAAAGCAAGGAGGCAACCGAAGCACTCAGAAAATTATGAGGTGCTGGGGCTGCAAAGCTTTAGCTGGAGCCTCTGATACTAGGTGTGAGAGGAGAGCCCAGGGGCTCATGTCTCCTTAGAGTCTGCAATTCTACTGACTCACAGCACATTCCTACAGAAGCTCTGAAGACTGGGAGTCTCCAGGGGGATGGCAATTCTAAATTCCATCTCCAGGCCTCTGGGGGGTCAGAATTCAATTCCATGCTGGTTTATCCATCATCCGCTATCACCATTTGTTGCCCAGTCTGCATTGCTCTAAGAGAGAACTGGCAGCAAGGACCACACATCCAGCACAGACGAATACAGTCATGCTCTAAAAAGAAACACCCCCCACACCAGATGTGCACCCCAACAAATGTGCACACTTATCTACACACTCACTCTCAGACACACGCAGGCCCCTCTACACATGCTGACACCCAGGCTTACAGCACAGAGAGCCACACAACTTCACAAAGATTCATGCTGCCAGATCACGCAGTTCATTTTTGGCAGGCACCTGCCCTTCTGGAAAGGCCTATGGGCCATGTCCTTCTCAGTCAGGCCATAGAGGACCCTATTTTGCCATCCTCTGAATCTTGTGCACCTACTGTCTGAACACTCATTGAAAAGTTGAAAATCTGGGAGCAAACAGAAAAACTGAACAACTATCACAAAAAAAATGCCAAAGACAGGATAGATTCGAAGCCTTGGAAGTAGAAGTGGAGAGGGGGTGAGCCAAGACAGGGAGGATCACTGCCCAAGGAGGCAGGGTCAGTGACACTGGATGTGACAATTGGGATTTAAAGCACGAAGCATGGGAAGGCACAGCACACGCACCCACAGGATGGAAACAGACCTCCACACACACCCTCCAGACGACACCAAAAGCAGGTGTGACATACAGAGCAACAGAGACCCAGAGAAGTTGCCACAACAGAGGATGGAGAGGGAAATAAACAGAAAAGCCTGTCCGGCCTCCACCCGGTAATGCTTTCCTGAAGTCACACTGCCATCTTGTGGCTTGTCACATACCATCACTAAAGCACATTGCCTTTGCAAAATCAGAGACATTTCAACTTCTGTCCTCAGGTATAAGGGAAAATCATGATTTACATCAAAAAAATAAAAAATAAAATAAAGACATGCTTAAAGTAATGAAGACAGACAGAAGTATAAAATGCAAATGGTGAAATGAGGTAAGAAATACTGACACGGACCCGATTGACTCAATAATAGCTGTACTGGGGAGTGGTTTGAAAAAAAGAAGCAAATACTAACATCTATGAAATCAGAAGGTTGGGTACATAAAATCCTGTTATATGATTATATTCTATGTATGTCTTTAATGCTTTGTAATAAAAAATAAAATTCAAGACAAAAATATTGCAATTTTAAAAGATTTAGAACCCTGAGAAACAAATAGTCTATACGATTCTTTACTCTTTTGGAGATAGGCTGCATGGTTACCAATGTAGCACCTTGCCTTGTATCCAAGGAAACTGTGACTGTGTTTCTTCTCACTAGAAGAGGTACTTCTGTTCCCCTGGACTTTGACCTTGGCCACTCACTTGCCAGGGGGCCATCAGTAGATGTGAGTTAAGCAGGGATTTAAATGTGTTCTGCCCCTGGGCTTGTACTCCAAGGTCTCTGATAGCAGCAGGAAAAGAACATCCGCCAGCCAGCTCACTGGCTCAAGCAAGTAGATGTGTCTGCATTCAATCTGACCTTGACCTTGGGAGCCAATTCTCAGCCAGCCTTCAGAGGAGGGAGAAGAAGCAGCTGCTGCCCTGAGTCACTGGGTGTTGTTACACAGTGTCATTGTGGTGGTAGCTAAGTGATACCTCTTCCCTTTTTAGCTTAGCCAGTGCTATCACTAGCTCCAACCTTAGAGCTGATTATCATACCCAGGCCTGTTAGTCTTCAAAATCAGTCCCAGCTATGCTACCTTCCTGCTTAACATTCCTTAGCAGTCCAATGGGCTATAAACGCTATAGCATTGTATGGCCTTGATCCAATCATTGCATCCAATCAGTTTGCCAACATCTCTCCTAAACACACTCTGCTAATTCAATAATCCTTTCTGTGACCAAACTACACCATCCCCATTTGTATATCATACATTTGCTCCTCCCTGAAGCTTTACCTAGAATACACTCTCTGTTCTAGATGAATTCTAGACATGTTCCCAGCCCCATGCTTCTGAAGAAGCTTCTCTCTGAAATATACACCAGTATTTGCTTTCCTCCTTCCAGCACCATTCCACCTCCTTTTCTCCTGTTTACTCAGCATGTGATGTTCCTTGTCAACCTGCTTCTCTTTTGCCATCTACAGTTGAGTTTGAATGAGACTCAGTCTGCTTCCTCAGCTCCAAAGTGGTTGTGACCAGTGCTAGGGCCATCTGAGAGGAAATCAGACCTTTCAGGCCAGCAGTTGGTTCTCATATATGGGAATATGATTCAGTCAGAGAAATAAGAGCCTGGGACCTTTGCTGTTGCAGGAAAAATGTCCTCTTCTGTCTGAAGAAAACCAGTCTGGAGAGGCTGGTAGCCACATTTGGTGGGGAAGTTTGCCTGAGAAAGATACCAACACAGAGGAAAACAGACCAAGATGGGAAAGGACAGATTCCTGGTGGGATCTTAAATTAAGCAGGATCTGAGCCTTCTAGATTTATGAGTCAATGAATTCCCTTTGTCACTAAGTCTCTATCAAGCTAACGCAGACCTGCCTACCACATCCTGCTAGGCAGGTGCATAGACATCCCTCCACCCTCTGAAGACCCAGCTTCTCTCAAAATCAAAACTATCAAGAATTTGACAGCCTAGAAAGGAAAACTGCTTCAGACCGAATCTTAGCTATCTACTGAGAATTGCACACATTTTCTCCTCAGCCTGGAAGCTGCAGGGAATTTCTCTGTCCTCTGGGCTCCTTGCCATGTTTCACAGGGAGTCCTGCACATAACATATGCTCAAAAAACTACTTGTTGATTGGCTAGGTTTCCCGGGGAAAGGAAGCGCACCCTATTTGTTCTGTTCAGTGAAGCCAATGGATGCTGCTTTTGTGAAGACATTTGAAGGTGGTCCCTGACACCACAGAGATGAATTAGTAGGTGTGCCTTGCTAGCTGTCTCACTTGTTGCTACAGAGTGCAGCCCCTGTGTCCTCCTGTAGGCAGCAACACACACATGTATACATATAACCACCATCCTCAGCTTTTCTTAAGTTCTTATTTTTAAGACGACTCTCACTGATTCATGATGGTAGAGTCCTACATCCCCATTGCTCTGGATACATCAAATAGAGTGATCAAAAATTGGAGCCAAGCCTGGGCAACTTAGAAATTTAGCAGGACTCTGTCCTATAAGCAATATTAAAAAGGGCTGGGTATGAAGGTTCTAAGTTCAGTCTCCAGTAATTAATTAATTAATCGATCAAAGAAAATTGGAAAACAGAGTAAGGAAAAAAGCAAGAAAGACAAAAAAGTAACCTTGAGTTGCCTGTAAATAAGCCTTAAGTAATTCAAGCTTCTAAACAAATCATATATTCTAGATACAATGTCTGAAAAATATTTCTCACATAAAAAGAAAAGGGCCCTTGAGTATGGATTTCTACCATAGGTTTCATCAAAGAGACAAGATGTATTTAAGAGATAGGCAGCCACGGAAAAGTTTAGGTTCTCTCAATTTCACAGCAGGAATGATGACTGGAATTGGAAGTCATTTTGCATGCTTCTCCTTATTTCCAATCCATTTATTCAAATAAAATACACAAGAGAATTTATTTCACTATCATTTAACTTTCTTTAAGCAAAGAGGAGCCTTCCCATGTCAAAAATATACCGGGTCTCCATCATAAACAAGATGCTATAACCATAGGGACTCCTGCTCCTTCCTGAGGCCTGCACTAGTTCAAAGATCCTCTCTTCAGGATGGAGGGTAAGATCATGCCAGGAGCAGCAGGAAACCAAAACTTCTCCCAGAGTTCTGAGCAGCAGTCAGCAAGACCCAACACAATGGTGTCACACTATCGCTGAGCCCATTCCACTGGGACCAGGGTGGGACACAGGGGCTCAGCTGGGGGGTGGCCACTGTGAGCTGCCTTGTCCCCCGCAGCTGTGCAGTACCACAAAGCGTCGGTTTCTTCACTAAGTGAATGCTGCGAACTCTACCTCCCAGGGTAGGTCTTATTTTAAGCTCTGCCTCTATTGTCTGGGAAACAACCTATGGAACTGATGGGAGGGAAATGGCTGATTAAACATAGGCACTTAGATGCATGGGAATGGTTTTCAGTGACTGAGAAAACGGGGTGGAGTCACACTGCAACCCAAGCAAAAGCTGGCTGCTATTCTTGACTCCCTATCCAGTGCTTTCTCTGCTCTATGAGCTCCAGCCCTAGCGTATGACAAAGGTCATTGGATGTCATGAACGAATGTTCTGGTGATCTTCTATAGCTGGTTAGAACATATTTTTAATCTGATACCTTTTCTTACATGTACAGGGCTCCCAGGTTTTCTGTGTATACAGCTCATGTCCTGTATTTATGGTTTTGTCCTGTGTTCTGTAGTGACTTTATCAGGATGCTCCCAATAGTGAAAGGAGACACTACTGGTCTGGTTTGGCCTCTCCATTTACTCAGCCTGCCCTGGCCTAAACACAGCTGACAGTGATTGAGCAAAATTACTGCACAGAAGGTCCCATGTCTGTCTCATGTAATTTTCATAAAATGCCACACATTTGCAACCAGTCTCATTTTACCAATGAGAAAATAACTCACCCAAGACCAAACTAGAGAAAACCCTAAGGTCAGGAGTCAGAAGTAAGCTCAGTTCAAAAACACTGAAAATTGGAAACATGACAAACGGATCAGAAGCTGGAGCCATATCTCTTGGCTGCTCAGACCATGTGCAGGGACCCTTGAGGCAGGCACTACATCTGCCGTGCTCTGTGAGGGACTGGTCAGACAGGCTGGCAAGTGGCATGGTGGGTGCAGGGATAGGTATGAAGCCCGCTGGGCTCAGAACAGGGAAGAGGGCTAAGAAAGAGTAAGTCACAGTGTTCAAATCCATAGATGAGGCAGGAAGAAAATAGAAAGCTTGGGCCGGCCAAATAGCTCAGCAGATTAAAGCACCTGCAGGCAGGCTCAGGGGCCAAGTGTTCAATCCTCACTTTGGCCATGCAGGCTCTATCCCTGGGGCACACAGAGACAGCAAATGAGACTGGGCATGGTGGCACACACCTGTAATCCCAGCTCTTGAGAGGCTGTAAACAGGTAGATCACTATGAGTTCATTCTAGCAGTGAGATCCTGAACACTGTAGAACCTTCCCTAAAAAATCGAAAAAAAAAAGAAAGAAGAAAGGAAGGAAGGAAGGAAGGAAGAAAGAAAGAAAGAAAGAAAGAAAGAAAGAAAGAAAGAAAGAAAGAAAGAAGAAATTAGAAAGCTTGAGTTTGAGAGCCTAGCAGAGTTCTGGGTGGCATGATGTCCTTCCTATGTGGAGCCAACAACAAAAGGCACAGCGGACACCAGCACTTTTTGAGGCCCACAAGAATATTTTAATTTAAAAAAAATAGAAAGAAAAAAGTGGGCTGGGATGTGTGGCTAAGCGGTGCAGCACATGTGTAGTATCACAAGGCTCAGGATTTGATTCTAGCACAGCAAAAACAAAATTTAAAATTAATATAATAATTAAGATAAAGCAATAGATCCAGCCTGGGTTATATTTATCTTTTACAAGCTCAGTGACAAAAAACAACTCACAGTGTTTCTTATGGAAGAAGAAGCCCATAAAGGCAAGTGTCAGGGGCCCACAGACATCAAACAGCCCTGCCTCGAGTTGGAGCGTGGGCCCTTGCCCTCGTACAGGGCTGGCTCTTGGCATAGACTGCTTTGCCCGGCATCTGAAAAGCAGGGGGGAAGCTCTATTCTTCTGCGCTTGATAAGGTGAATTCAAGTGCTTGTTTGTGCCCTCCGTACACTCGCTTCTAGTTCTGCTCCCAGCCTGTGCCTGAGAAAATAGCAGCTAAGAGTCAACCCAGCCTTGTCTGATCTTTCCTTCTATAGTATGACTGCTGATGGGAAGTGGCCAGTGCAGGGAGGAGAGGAGGGAGGGCAGTGGGAAGAGGAGGAAAGGAGACAATAGGAGACAACTCTGCGGGTTGCCTATCCCACCTGCCAGCAGCTGTGCTCTGAGCTGAACCAACCACATCTGTCCACGGCCATAGTCCTTCCCCAAGGACCTGGATTTATGTTGGGGCTGGAGTGAAAGGAAAATCAGACTTATTAGAAAAACAAACATAAAACACACACATACACACACAACTACTCCTAAACACATATGTTTATGCACACTGGACTGTAGGGAACATTACATATATACACAGACTAACACGCAATGCACACACATAAGTACACACAGAGGAAAGGATTGGAAATAATTATACATTGAAATAAGTAAAAATGTGTGGCAATGTTTACCAGGTTCTCTAGACAAAAGGTTAAAGAATGCAGAGGTATTGCAGGGCTCACGTAGTCTGGCTTCCTCCTGTAAGCAGTGAGATGAGACAAGGAAAGACGAAGTCAGTTCAAGGTCATTCACTGTGCCAGTCAAAAGCACAATTTTTAATGGTTTAACTGCAGGCATCAGTGAAGAGATAAGAGTTTTTCTCAGGGCCGGAGCTGTTGCGCTGTGATAGAGTTCTTGCCTAGCATGCTCAAGGCCCTGGATTCAACTCTCAGCACATGTGCACATGCACGGGGGCACACACATGCCCCCCACCACACACACACACACACACACACACACACACACACACACACAGAGTGAAGTGAAGAATTAGCCTCTTTACAAACTCTTGAAGCTGATGTGAAGCTCCACATTTCCCTCCTCATAGGCTCTAGTTCCCTGTAACTCATAAATGTACACATCCATGCTACAAGAAAGAAATCTTTCTAAGAATGCAAGAGAACAACCAGAGGAGTCAACTTGCTCTTGCTCAAGGCTCTGAATAAAATATATCAGTCCTATTCCAAATTCATAGACTGCTAGAGCAGAGGTAATTGAAGCATTCAGGAAGGGCTTAAATGGCAGGCCTCATGGCCTCCCTCCCTGCTCTCTCATGGGGGCCACTTTCGTGCATAACTTGAGGAATACATATCAAAAGGGCTTGGTTCTCCTACACCCTCAGACTCATTCACTGGACTACTATTTCTTTCTGGTCATAATTTTTCCAGACATTCTCCTTTAAATGTAACAGTCCCTGAGAAGCCCACAGTGCTGGGCAGTGGATGTCTGAGAGAGTCTAAATTCATACTGGAGACAGAGCCATCAAGGGGCCATAGCCTATCATCTTAAGAGTGGTTGAAGACACTGAGAGTGATTAAGGTCCAATTTGAGCACAGCTCCTTTAGACTATCTTTCTGACTAGTGCTTGACCTTGGGTTCTGTCTTTGGGCCTAATTAATCAAGGTTTAGTCAAAATCTTGCTGGGTCCACTCTGTGAAAAATTCTCCAACTCGATATCTAAGCATATTTCCCAACCCTGGATATATTACCACCTCAGCTGACTTCAGCAAAATCAAGCAACTTTAGCCAGAGCCCCACTTCCATCTAATGGCTTCTCTCTTAATTTGCCATCCACTAACCCTCACTCTGCTCTTTGGACATAAATATCTCTCTTCCCATGACAAAAGCTGTTATAACAATCCTCCAAAATAAAATTAGCCTTACTATGCTGTAAAAAGTCTTCGGAATAATTTTTTTTTTCTTTTAACAGAGGAGAAACTTTGCAGTGAACAGAGCCTAAAACAGTTTTCATCAACCAAAAATGTGCCCTCTTGGGTAAGGGAGTAACCTGTACCACAGATGGAGAAGATATAAAGGAAGAACTGTGACAAAGGGGTCTGACCTCCCCTGGTAGTTCCAAGAAGCAGATTTCAGGTCAGAGGGAGCTAGAAGTTGTTAACAGCTGGGGAGTAGCATTAACCAGAAGAGAAACCTACTGTGCTGCAGAGGACAAAAGGAATTGTCCTACATTTTAGAATTAGAATATATGAATATTCACCAGAGGTCTGTTGAACATATCATTAGCTGAGGAATTGGACTCGGGAAGGGTTCATATGCTCCTGATTGCTCCATGTTGGTGCTAATCGCCTGGTAAAGACCAATACCAGATACAAATGAAGTAAGAAGTAATTAAGGACATACAAATGCAAAGTTGTAAGAACTCCCACCTTGAAGAAAGCTGGTGGTGGTGGTGTCTAGAAGATTGGAAAGAGCAAATATCAAGTTCCCTGGCAAGGATTAAGAGAATTAGAGATACAAAGATACCTGAGGTGAAGTGTGTTTTTAAATCCATGTTTCCATATCTGTCTGCCTCCAATGATGCATGGGAGGATGATAGGGGAACTGACAGTGTTAACTTCCGCCTAGCACAATAGATGGTCCAAGAACATTAAGCCATAGATATATGTGTTATCATCTGATAACCACATTACCAAAGAAAATAATGCTATACCTCACAATTACTTAGCACTTAGGATGCATCAAGCATTATTTAAAATATTTTGGCTCAAGTCTAAAATGTTGGATCACAGGGAAATATCTCTTATTATAAATAACACTTTTAATAGATGCCCAGTGAGTCCAAGGGCCATTTATTTGCTAGCATATTATTCTTTGGACCAGAAAACACCTGAAAAAAATTTAACCAAATTTTCCACCAATCTCATCTCTAATTTAGGAGGCAATATTTATTATTTGATTTAGAAATAATGTTTTAATGATTTCATGGATATTTTGCTTTAAGCTTCTGAAATGCAGTGCTATTAGAGACAAAAATTTGTGCCAATGAGATAGCTCAGCAGACTAAAGCACCTGCTTAGGCAGACACAGGGACCAGGACTCAATCTCCAATACCACTGGCATGCCAGCCCTGCCCCCAGGGCACACTGAAATGGCAATTAAAGCTGGGCATGGTGGTACGCACTTGCAATCCCAGTGCTTGGGAGGCTAAAAACAGGAGGATCATTATTAGTCTGAGCTGTGTAGTGAGACCCCATAGACCTTGTACAAAAAAAAAAAAAAAAAAAAAAAAAAAGACAAAAATTTAAGGTATTGGTTTCTACCATTATCAGTTTCTATAATTATTTAACTTCATATCAAAAAAAATGTGAATTATATTTTGATATATTTTGAATATACTGGGACCTCTAGTATATATTCTTAAATTATAAACTAAACTAGGAGGGCTGAACAAACAGCTCAGTGGACTAAAGTGCCTGCTTAGACAGGTGCAGGGACTAGATTTCAATCCCTGGAGTACCATGCCAGCCCGGCCACCAAGGTGTGCTGAGACCAAGACTGAAACTGGGTGTGGTAGTATATGCCTGTGATCCCAGTGCTTGGGAGACTGAAGACAGGAGGATCACTGCAAGCCTGCCCTGTGTAGTAAGACCCATAGTCCTATATTAAAATACATTTTTAAAAAAACAGACAAAAGAAAACTGGAACCTTAGGGTAGAATCTAATTATATATATGGTTACGTTTTTAAAATGCACTAAATTTCAGAAAGTATTTTTTGAGACTAGTGTTTAAGTTTGGATGATATGCTTTCTAGATACAAAGGTATGATAGCATTTCAGTTTGTTCACCTTACATTTATTAAATGAATAATTTATGACGTTTAAAAGAGAAAGGAAAAAGAAAAAAAGTGAAAAAAAAAAAGAAAAAGAAACTTGCAGTTCAGTGCTAATCCAATGTTCAG
>PVKN010008436.1:0-25171 GCA_004027915.1 Capromys pilorides
AAATGCTGCATTACTGGGCAGTGTGGCTGCATGAAACATAGATCTAATGACTAAGGTGGTATCACAGTTGTAGAGAAAGACTGAGCTTTCAAACAACTGGAACTGGGAAAACTGACCTTCCATTTAGAACATCTCTGCCTCACCTCTGCTCATGAGCTGTAAGTTAAGTATTCCTAACTTTTGAGAGGAAATCTTTAAGCTATTTGAGTAAGGAGGGATCTCTTAAAGATAGACCAAAGGTAAGTAAGCATCAGCTGAAAAAGAATTAATAGATATCTGTAAGATGGTACCATAAGTAAAGTAAAATTAAACAAGGTTGACACATAAATGTTCTATAGTTGATGTATTCTCTATAGGATTACTTGTCTTGTCTGAAAAGTTATCAATATTGCTGCTCTCCAAAGTATGAATAGACAAAACACTAGAGAAAAAATGCAGATGACCAACAAAAGCATGAAATGAAACTCAATTTCATTAAAAATCATAATGTGGTTTGAAATATTTCAAAGAAATATTCAATAGCTTTTTTTAACCCTTTTTTTTTTTTTTTCTTTTTGTACCTAGGACTTGAGGTACTAGAGATCCAACCTAGGCTTTATGCATGCTAGGCAAGCGCTCTGCCACTGAGCTATGTCTCCAGCCCTATCCATGAAATTATGTAAATCAAATTCAATAATGTATACAGTAGTTTTATTGTCTTTAGAAGTAATTTGTGTGGAGTATTTTTGAGAATGAATTTTTCTATTTATTAAGAAATATCATTGTCCCCTTTCTCCCAAAACCAACTGTATTTTTTTTTTTTAGTATCTGAAATCTCCACTAGCATTTTTCTGTTCAATCACCCCATGACTGTCCTCCAAGAAAAGTCTGAAAAGCAGACTTCCTGCAGCTCATTCTATCTCTGCCCTTTGGCTGTCATAGCCCTCAGGAAGGAACCCTGTCACAGGTTCCTTCTCCCAGGCCTCTGCCGTCTGAGGTTCTCAAAAGCTGAGCCACTTGATCCTGTTATCTGTAACTCTTAATAAACATATACTTGGCTTTTGAGAAATAACAAAATTCATACCTAAATCTTCAGATCTACTGAGTACGTTCCTAGGTCTAGGTGGTCTCATAACCACCCTACCACATTATGTTTGGAAAAAGTCTATTATGAAAAGCTGTTCTTTGGAGAAACTGAAACAAGTACCAATCTTAAGCAGGTATCCATCTTTGAATCCAGAAGGACCTCAATTTGGATGAAAGTGCATGCGTCCCACAGGCACGGAGTTATGGTTGTCCTTCCCTCCACATGCAGGTATTTTGCAGAAAAGGATACTGCAGCAGCTCAGCAGGTCCTCTCTGACTCCCTTCATCCAAAGTGCAGGTAAATGTTCAACATAAAAGACGGCTTAGAGTGACTAGAAGAGTAAAGACTGTCTCATGTGGGAATCTGTAGAAGAGGTTATCAGGAGAGACAAGCCACCAAGACTGAGACGGCTCTCTCAGATGAGCCCTTTGGGTAAGCACTGTGTAGGAGTGTTAGGGCTTGAGGTACACACCAGGGTTTAGGTGCAAAGAGATGCCATTCGAGCATATTCATAATGTCACTGGTGTCTGGGAAGACTGACCAAAGGCATGACAGAGGCACAGGTCTTGAGAGAAAAGATCTAGAGAGACAAGAAGTATGGGGGGAATAGTAGGGAGAAAGGGATTCGTGAAGTCAGTGGCTGCTGAGAAATTGCTGAGGCAAAAATTACTGAGGCTGAAATTACCAAATTACAATTGTTTGTCTGTTTTTAAATCATGAGTCTAAATTATTTGTTTCTTCATTTACCTTTTTAAATCTTTTCCTTTATCTGAATACATGAAGGGATATCACTAAAGAGGAAATAAGGTATTTTGCTTTGCTTTTGTGTTTGGTTGCTTTTGTTTTAAGATGAATTTTAGAATTTTTGACAGAAATGTAGATAATTGAAATTGTTCCCAGAATGAACATTTTTCAGCTTTTTATCTAAAGTGGTTAATTATTTGGAGACTGTGTTTTAATGAAAAGCTGAAAAACAGATTATACTAATCTGATGGAAAATGTCCAAGAGCCTTTCTCTAGCCCTAACCATAACCATGACTGTTCGGAGAGACATTCTGAACCCTGCGCGGACAGGGCAAGGTGCTCACCACCGTGACCTCACCCCCAAGAAGGATAGCTTGTGAGGGAATTTAGTCAGACAAAAAAGATTGTCCTACTATTGATGTATTTCTAACTGTATTAATATCAGTCATATTTGGAGAGAGAGAGAGAGAGAGAGAGAGAGAGAGAGAGAGAATGAGAGAATCAATGTGTGTGTGCGCGTGTGCGCGCGCGCGTGTCTGTGTGTATAGGTGTCGGTAGCTATTCTTATAAGTTGTGTTACTTTGTGGTCATGGTTTTGTTTGATTTTTTTTCTTCTCAGCATGTGATAGGTTAGTTGTTAGTATTCTTGTTGTCTAAACAAATCTACATTTTTACCATAAGATTCTCAAAGTTCATGAACAGCTTTACTTGCCCACCCACTGTACTATTACACTCATTTTAGCTGCACTTGTCTAAGGTTCATTAAATTATACTTTTATACTTGTATACATTATACTTTCCCAAATTTAAATTTAAAATCTTTTTAACTTAAGAAAAGCTTGTGTGATTTTCCTTATTTTAAGGAAATCCCTTAACTATTTCTTGGTGCAGTGCATAGTTATAATCAATCTGTTTTAATTTTTAAACTGCATCTTCTCCATTGTGTATTCCTGTGCTACAGAGTGTCTGAACTCTCTAAAATTAGCTGAGTCTGTGTGTCCTCGGGTGGCATTTCCTAGAGGAACACCAGGCAAAAAGCAGGAACCCTCTGTGGGCCTTGCAAAGTAACAATAGTCTGAAATATTCTTTGTTAACTACGGAAAGGAAAATAATTTTGTCCGTGAACCAATCTCAAAGAAAAATTTCATGTTTGTACTTTCTATGTCAGCCATTGCAGAGAATTGAGAGTTTGGGTGCCTATTCTTTACTTAAGAAGAGGCTAGCAGACTGGGCGTGGTAGTGCACGCCTATAATCTCAGCTCTTGGGAGGCTGTAAACAGATTACTACAAGTCTGATCCACTAGTGAGACCCTGAGCACCCTGTAGACTCTTCCCTTAAAAAAAATTTAAAAGTTTTTTTAAAAATAGCTCTAAGAAGAGACTAGCATTTGTGTGTGTGTGTGTGTGTGTGTGTGTGTGTTTTGTATGTGCATAATAAGCATGGATATAAAATTACAATTTGTATCACTCATGCTTCAGTGCACTTGAAGAAATGAAGCTCAGGTATTATTTCAAATTGACGTGTCACTCTGTACCAATCACAATGTTTTAAAAATCTACTAGCCATCACTGATGTCTGAAAGAAATACCCTAAACAGTTATGGTGCCAACTTTAGTTCTTTTGGACCCTGACTATTCCACCTGTTCAGTGGTGAGAGGACAGCACTCAGTAGGAAAGCGCCTCCTGCCTGACCCTCAGCATGTGACACCTACTGCTCTTGAAACTGTTCATCTGAGGGGGCCAGGGATATAGCTCAGTGGCATAAGCACCTGCCTGACAAGTGCGTGGTCCTGAGTTCAATCTTTGGTACTGGAAAAAAAAAATAAAAAAAGAAAGAAAAAGAAATAGAAACTATTCATCTGTGAAGTCCAAAAGTAGCTTGTAGGATGAGTGGAGAGTCGATTTTAAGAGGAGAACTTTGACTGTTAGTTTTTAAGTTTGCTGTCTGTTTTATCTCAAGAAAGCATTCTTATCTTTTTGAGTCAATGTGCCCTCTATATAACCAAATAAGGGAAGGTCATGTGACATTTCCTTGAAGATAAAAATTTAACAAATGTAGAGATGGTATGTTCTTGAAAAGCTTTGTTGAAGAGAAAATAGATGTTTGTAATTTCCTACATTAAACAATTTATATGTAATTCTTTTTACTTGCATATGATCTTTTGAGGCAGAAATCTGCTGCTTCTTCGAGTGTGGTTTATAGTTAGAGGTTATACTTCAAAACTAGGTGGCCAATTTTACATCAATTAAAAACAGTTTACACCCAGTCGTTTGCAGAGCAGAAAGTGCACTTAGTTACACGTCAAATCTGCATAATGTTTTTGTGTTTTGGTGCCGTGGGTGTTACATTTGTAGTGCTGTGTCTGCCATGCATTATGGAGAACTTGCTCCTCCTCAGATGAAAGCCGTGGACTTGTAACTCTGGTATTCAATTTTTATACTAACCTATAATTTTCAGTGTAAAACACCCAGTAAAAGTTGTATCATTCACAAAGAAGAGTGGAAGGTGGTTGCTGCCTCCAAGACATTGGCTGCTTGACACAGAGGGGAACGGGGTGGATACACAAGGGCACAAAATAGTAGAACACAAGGCAGCGTTTCTCAATGCATTTATGGTAGAACTGTCCCTTCAAACAGTCTTTTTCCAAAGTTCAAGTTCTAAACCAGATTAAAGCAAGAAGGCTAATACTTGACTGATAGCATAGCCAAAGAGAGTACTGGAGGACTTTTTGGAATCAAAGTTTTAAAACCAATCTTTCCTTCCTTCCTTTCCTCCCTTCCTTCCCTCCCTCCCTCCGTCTCTGTTTCCTTCCAGCCTTCCTTTCCTCCCTCCCTCCCTTTTTGCTTCCTTCCTCTCTCCTTCCCTCCCTTCCTCTCCACTTCCCTCCCTCCCTCCCTCCTCCTTCCTTTCTTACCTACCTACATACTTTTGTTTTGCTAACTCATATATTGCTTTATCAATAAACTTGTATTTGGCATCTGACTGTTGTTAGGTTTGCTATTTTTCCTGAAAAAAGGGGTACAATCTTTCTGAGCCACCATGCTCAATAAGTAATCAAAGCAAACAGACATCAAGTACAGCTGAGTAGTATAAATGCCGTGAGATATAACGGGGCCGGGGTCCAGTGGGGAATCAGGAGAATGCGGTGACATCTAGTTAGAGGAGAGAGCAGCAGCAGGCAGGCAGGCATGAATTTGCAGAGGAGGTGGTGTTTGATAGTCAATGATAATGTGAAAGAAAATTATAGCATTTGGCTTGTAGCACTGTCTCCCACTGCTGTACTACAGCAAATAGGAGCTAAATAGCAAGGCCTTCAATAATCCATTGCTGAACCTCATGTAAATTGTTACTCCTAAAGTTCATAATATTCAGATCGATTAGTGTTGGATAACTGGAAGACAAACATCTCTGCATGTAGCTAACAGTTTTAACATAAGCATTAAGAGAGAGTGAGTGCCAGTGAAAGATCAGCTGTGCTTATTTGTTCATTCGTTCATTCATTCAGCAAATTTAGCAAAGTGGAATGGGAGAAGAAAAGAATGGACACAGCGATTGGGTAAGTGTGGGCTCTCCTCCGTGGATTAATGGCTTCGCAGACACAGAGCGGCACTGTCCTGAGAGCGCTGCAAAAGATGCGCTGAATAAAATTCCACTTGGCCTGATGACGGAAATACATAATGGGGTCAGGTTTTTAAGAGGAGTAATTTATGGGTTTTTAGAATTGTTTGCCTGATGATACCATACTACTTTGTAACCAACTAGTAAGATGTAGGAAGCTATGACTGTGTGGAAATAATTTTCAGAAATTGTAGAGTTCCATTTGGTAATTTTCTTTTAAAGATTGCTGTCAAGTATTGGGCTATGGGCAAAAATTTACAGAAGCTTTTTAAAATAATACTTATTTTAATCTGAAAAACTACTTTGAAGATAACAATGTGAAACTTAACAATCACTGTAGATTTCCTATGATCTTGTTTTGAAATCCTGCATCATTTTAATGCTTTTCAAATTTTTTATTCTCTTTACAAATATATATATTTATTTCATCCAAAGATATTCCTATGCTGGAAGTATGATAAAGGAGAAATTTTAAGAGCTCAATTTTCTTCCATTTATTTGTTTGTTTGTTTATTTATTTATTTATTTATTTATTTTTGAGACAGAGCCTCACTGTGCAGTTCAGGCTGGCCTCACACTCACAACAGTCCTCCTGCCTCAACCTTCCAAGAGCTGGAGTTAGAGGCATGCACTACCACACCTGGCCTTTCATTTTAATAGACATGTAAAAAAGGACCTAGAAAATATTCTTTGTACTCACATGATTTTTTAAATTTTTCTCATTTAAAAATCAATAGATGATTTATTATAGGAAAATTTAAAAAGCACTCATCTTATTACTGTTGCAAGTTCATATTAATATTTTGTGACATTTTATTCTGGACTTTTTTTCCATGCACATACGTGTATATATAGTAGAGCTTGGCTTGTTCTATCCATAGCATTTTATATCCTGTTTAAATTATCCTTAAAAATACAGTTTTGATCAACTATAATATGTTACATGAGTTTACCATAGTTTATTTCCATAGCCCTCCTTAGGCTATGAATACTTTCTGCCTCTTGCCTTTACAAATAATGCTATAATGACTATCTTTATGTATAAAGCTTTGTCCACTCTATTTTTTTAAATCATATATCTGGAAATGAAATTTCTGAATTAAAGTACATGAATTCTCATTTGTCTTGTTACACATTACTGAAATTTTACGATAAAACTAAAAAGTCAAGGCTTTGATTGGACAGAGAAGGAAGGGGTTGTAACAGGAATTTAAGCCTCGGGCTGTCATTGTGAAGTGCTTTTCCCCACGTGCCTCACTAGCTTGCATGTCTCACCTTGCAGGTACTCTTTTGCCATTGTGGGCATCAATATAACCGACCTGGTTTACAATCTTCTGGTCAGTGGCGCCCTAAAAACCCATTTCTACAACATCGCGCCAGAAGCCCCAACACTGTCTCACTTCCAGCAAACCTTCTGTAAGTGTCTGGCGATTCAGTGACCAGTGTGGGTTTCCGTACAGCACTGCAGACAAGGGGCAGAGCCTGGGACTTGGGATTCGGATGCATTGGGGTCTTTGCTTCTCCCTCTGATTCTAGTTTTCTGTTTGCTTGGTTTCTCGTTCCAAACCCTCCGAATGTCTTAGGAACCATGAATTCTTCTCTTTGCCAGGTCTTGCATGATACACATTGTATCATATTCTGGTTTGACTTAAAGGTGTCACAGGTGTCTATCTCCTTTGGATCTAGTGTGGCATCACACTGCAAATCACAGCTCTGGGGCCAACCAGATAGTTCATCAGACTAAAGCCTGTGCCTAGGCAGATGCAGGGACTGCGGTTCCATCCCCAGTGTGCCGTGCCAGCCCCACCCCTGGGACATGATGAGACAGTGAATGAGACTGGGTGTAGTGGTGCGCACCTGTAATCCCAGTGCTTGGGAGGCTGAAAACAGGAGGATCACTTTGAGTCCAATCTGTGCAGTGAGACCCTGTAGACCCTGTACTAAAATACATAATAAGAAAGAAAGAAAGAAAGAAAGAAAGAAAGAAAGAAAGAAAGAACAGCTCTGAAGACTGCCTAAGTGGGCTGTGGTCTATGTTTTGGGAGAAAGGAAATCTCCAAGATAAGAAGATAAGGTAGAAAATTTGCCCAGGAAGTAGAATAGTAAGGCACTAATTTAAGATGGAAAAGAATGAAAAAAATCGAAGGGCCGTTTTAAGAAGTCTTTTATCTGAAGATTAGGAGTGCCAGAAAAAGTGAAAACCAAAGAGTGGGAATCCATGAGATACGCCAAGAAAAAGTTTCAGAGCTGTAGGGTGGTTTTCCATATTTATGCTGGTAAACACCAACATAATCAGTTAAAATTGGCACACACTCAGGTTTACATCACTGTGAAATGTTAGGACATCTGAAAGGGATCACATTGATATTTTCCAATGTTATCATATGGAGAATTTGAAATTAACATGACATTGGTCTTCTTAACACTGGAAAACAGAGGAATGATTTCAGCAGAAATTTAATCAAATATAAAGAAAACTTGATTTCCAGGTAGAATTCTATTCTTGGGCTAATTTACCAACTAAATATTGAAATAAAATGAAACCTTTAATTGCAAGGTGTTGAACATTTTACTTCCTTGTACCTTCCTTGAGAAGCTCCTGAAAGATACATTTCCCCAAAACAAACGAATAATTCTAAAAGGAATAAATGGATCCAAAAAGGAAAAGTGAAGGAAATCTTCAGGATGAAGGTGAAGAAAAAGCTCAAAATTATATCTGTGGAATAGGCTCAGAAGAACAGTGGCTCTAGGGGAAGTCACAAGGCTCTAGGGGACACTGAAGAATATGACCTGGTAGACAGTCACCATGTTTGAATGCCTTCAGAGGACACTGGTGTGCAGCAGTTAGAGGATGGTTTAAGGTTAACAAGTGGAAAACCAAGCAAATGAATAAGATTGCAGTTACTGATACTGAGCAGTAAAATGAGAGTGAGAGAATAAGTGAGCATGTGGCCAGTTAGGTAGAAGGGTGCCAACCCTAAAAAGCAAGCAATGGAAAGTATGTTAGAGCTATGGAGAGTGGTAGTCAACATAATTAGCTGAAAATATCAACATACAGGAATGGGCCGGCGAAATAGCTCAGTGGATTAAAGTGCCTGCAAGCAGGTGCAGAGTCCAGCGTTTAATTCCTGAGCCTGCCATGCTGGTCCCACTCCTGAGACGCACTGAGCCAGCAAATTGAGACTGGGCATGGTGGGATGTGCCTGTAATCCAGCTCTTGGGAGGCTGTAAACAGGCAGATCACTACAAGTCCGATCTAGTAGTGAGACCCTGAACATCCTGTCCCTATAGATCCAACTTGCAGGAACTAGGGCAGGGGAGGCTGCCACTTTCTGCTTCTGCAGTGGTACTTTAATGCTCTGAATAATGTACATGTATAACTTAGGTAAGAATAAGAATAATCTAAAGATGCGTATAATTTATGACTTACTAAATATGAACTCTTTGCATAGCTGTTACAGCTTATTTTGACAATTAGATGATTATATTTACTCCTGTAAAAAGGAAAGCAAGAGGCACACAGTAAAGTGAGATTCAGTTCTAGGAAATAGTCAAAGCTAAAACCTTAGAAAATTTTCAAGTCAGCATAGCAAGGTCTGTTTTATTTCTGCCATCTCCTCAATGCAGAGCTTAGTGCAGAGCAGGTGCTGTGCGACTCTTTGCTGGATGGATGGGTGGGTGGGTGGATGGATGGGTGTGTGAATGGGAGCCTAAAATATCAGATGAAGTTTGTTGTTTGCAGTGAAAAAAGGGATCTGGTTGATCTGGAAATTTTAGCTTTGACCTAAATAGATGTCTTTCCAGGAGAAACCTGGCCCAGATGAGTAAGCAGGCAACAAAGTACTTATTTCCCTGGCCACTCTTCAGGTTTTGGAGACAGCAGTGGACTCCTATGGTGTGGGCTATAGGCGGAGGGACTCAGGAGTCTTGGGAAGAAGCAAAGCCACCCCAGACTTATTGTTCCTCCACGAGACAGGACTAGTTCTGCAGGCCTCCTCTGCTGTGTTCAGTGATTACCTGTGTCCTTGAAGGTGGCTCAGCTCCTACTAACTGGATGCAGTGAAGCAAAACCAAGACACATTTAAGCAGCAATAAATATGCTTCAGGCTCAGGAAGGAAAGCCAGATTAGTATTCAAAACAGGCATTTTGTCTAGGTGGAAGAATACTCTACCATTCTGACTTTATAGTGTTATTCACTGAAAATTGTACTGCCAAGGAAATATGGTACAACAGTTGCATTCAGTCAGAAGTTCCACTGAGGGGCTGGGGCGATCACTCAGTATAATATGCACTTGCCTGGCAAGTGCAAGGACTTGAGTTCAATTGCCAGTCCTGGAAAAAAAAAAAATAGCTCCACTGAACAGAGAGTCCCAGTGAGCGGAGTGAAGTTGGATGTTGTGAGCAAGGGAAAGTACAGTGGCCAGAAGGAGAAGAGCAATGGTCTTTTCTTTGACCTTCACAAACAAGGTGCTAGTAAGTAGGAAGGAGAACCAGAGGAATGGGATGCACTGGAAGAAAGAGCTGTTGCCATGGTAGATGGCCAGCCAGCTGGTTTCAGGTCCTGGCTTCCAGCTGTAATTGTTAATTGCACAGTATCTTGTCTGAGCCCGCAATCTTCCTCTGCCAAGTGGAGATAGAAACCTGTGCTGCCTACTCACACAGTTGTTGCAAGAATTAATTGAGAGACTGTGAGGTCAGCAGCTTGACCTCTGTTTTCTCCCTCTCCTTTCCACACTTCCGTGTTAGCTTCTTCAGCTCACAATCACCAGCTGCAATTTACACCTGCCTCCCTCTTTCCAAGAGACAGAATTAGGGAACACTGGGACACTGGCTTTTGCTTTGTCTTCAGTACCACTGCATGTTCGTTAGTTGACAGAGGGGTCATATTACCCATTGGTCAAATGATCCATTGCACACTCTGTAATATTGTAAGGAGTGGAATTTTATAATTGTAGCATTCACCTTAGAAGCCAGAGCACCATTTCTTTATTTTATTATGGTCATGTTACATGGTCCGTATTTTCCTAATGGGATAGAGCGAGTGCTGGTGGATCTGTGTCTAAGCTTTACAGTTTGAATTTGCAGCCTTAAGAGGAAGTATCATGAGAATGCATCAGCTTACGAACCATTGCCACCCCTACCCTAACCCTGGCCAATCTTTTTTTTTTTTTTTTTTGTTAGAGAAGGGTCTACAGGGTGTTCAGGGTCTCACTACTAGATCAGACTTGTAGTGATCCACCTGTTTACAGTCTCCCAAGAGCTGGGATTACAGGCATGCGCCACCACACCCAATCTCAATTGCTGTCTCAGTGCACCCCGGGGGCAGGGCCAGTGCAGCAGGCCCTGAGATCGAATCCCTGGCCCCTGCACCTGCTTGCAGGAGCTTTAATCCACTGAGCTATCTGGCCAATCTTTTAAACCTGCCAAGGTGTTTTTCTGTTATTGTACTTAAGGTAGACAGTGGGAAAACAAAAACAGATCTGCATTTTTATGTAATAATAAGATGCTATACTGCATCATCTTTAGAATAGGTTTCCAGCACGTCTGCACATTGTAAAAATAAATCACAGGAAATGAGCACAGGCATAAAGCACACTTCAGATGCTTGAGGTAGAGAATGACTGAATTTGTTCCATAAGCTATAGTGCCCAGCATGAGGAAGAATCAGAATTTTCACAATTTGGCACCTCGTCCCTGCAGTCTTCATGTTGTCACCAGAGGCACTGAACTGGGAAGCTGCCTTGGCCCCTCAAGCAATCCAGACAGCAGGGGCAGCTGCTGTGGCTCTTGGGATACTGCTGACTTGTTGATCTGGAGCTCTTCAGGCCATCAGCCCCAGTGCTGGTGGCTCACGGGCCAGCTGGGAAACAGTGCTGCATTCCTGACTCAGAGATGTTAGAAACAGTCATGCCAGTTACCAAAAGACAGACCAGTCCTGCAACAAGTAGGACAGTCACCCCAAACAACTGAGAAACATTCTCTCCCCTCTCTCTACATGTGGGCAAAGATCATGTACTTAAGAACATACTTAAAGCAATAACAAGATGCAACCAGGTCGCTGTCTGATAATGTGTGTCTGAAGGAGGTTGCTCCTAATTTAGGGTTAGAGTGAAATGTGAACAAAACGTTTAAAAATCTGTTTATGAAACTATGTTGAAGGTATTTTCATTGCTAATTCTATGTGTTTGTTGTTTGTTCCAACTTCTTGTCCATCCCATTCCCTCCCTCCTCACCTCTCCTCCTGCTCACTTCTCCCCATTTCTGTTTATACATAGAGGTGGAGGAGCTGAGGTTCAAACCAGGGCTTTGATTTCAGGGTCCTGGCTTCTATTTTACTGCAGCTAAAGTTAAGATAAATTGTATGATATTTATTTGCTTTTATGCACTCTCTGTCTCTCTCTGTCTTCCCCCTCTCTTTCTTGCCATTGACCCCCCCTTTTCCCCTCTCTGTTAATTAGCATTTCTTTCAATACCTTGAATGTAGAGGCGCCTGAGCTTGCAGTGGATCTGCTACACACAAATAACTGCTACTAACTTTAAAGAACTGCTTTCAGTTCTTAATTCAGTTTTAACTGTGAATAAACAAGCAAATATGTTAGAGGGCGAGGGTTACAGTGGGGAACAGAACACATGAAACAATTCATGTATCAAGTGCTTCACTTTTCCCCAAAATTTTCCCACTCCACATCATTCATAGATAACACTTGTAAGACACAAAAGCACTTGAACACAAAATTGTGCTTCAAAGCAGGAAGTCTTCAGAACAATTTCACGAACCATAATGGCCTGTCTATGCTGTTTGGATTGATTTACATTCTTATTTTCTCCTAATAGATTGTCAGAGTGCATTCATTTGGTTTGTCAGGGTAACTTGAAACTTTGTTAAATATCAAGAGAAAAAGGCAGAGCTGAGTGATTTTGAAGAACCATACACTAATATAACCAGGAAGGGGAGGATAAACCAGTCACTGTTGGCCTTTCAGGATGTGTTCCCAATATGATTCATATTAAGAGATGGCAGAATTGATTTGTCTTTCTGCTTTTGGGAAATGAGAATAATTCCAGAACCAATTGCAAAAATCTTGCAGATTGGTAATGGCCTTAAAAATAGAATCTTAAGGTGTCGGGGAGATAGCTCAGTAGAATAAGCGCTTGCCTGGCAAGGCAGTGTCCTGAGTTCAATCCTGGGTACTAAAAAAAAAAGAATCTTAAGTAGTCACCCTTGTAAAATTTTGATGTCTTCTTGAGCTTCTTGTTTTGCTGTAATTGAGGATGCTTTGAATTATAATGACTTTTTCTCCTGCACCCTTATTTCTTGTCTCTAACAGGTTATTTGATGCATGAATTTCACAAATTTTGGATTGAAGAGGACCCCATGGACATAATGGAATTTAATCGCGTGCGTGAGAAATTCCGCAAGAGGATCATAAAACAGCTGCAAAACCCAGACATGGCACTATGCCCACACTTTGCTGCCTCGGAAGGTTTAATCAACATGTAGTCACCCACTCTGGCTTTAGTGGAAACCCTGGATCACTGCCTCATTGTTGTGTTAGATTTCTGTTTAGGTCACAGCTCATATGATGAATGCACATGGTGATTATATGCATGCCTTTTGGTACAGTATTTTCGTCTCTTGGTCATGATCCCGAGATCCCCAGATACCGCTGTTTCTGGAGTGTCTGTTCTCTCGTGACTGCTTGCAATGTGGCATTATGCAGTGTTATATCTTGCCTTGACACCCAGGTATGGAGAGAGTTTTCTATTTTTTTAGATTTTTTTTGTCCTCTCCCTCGTACTCAATGTTAAAGACTAGTATTTCTCTAGCTGTATTTTGTATGTAAGAGGTTTAGCTGAATCCTGTTCAGTGAAAGCCTTTTAATTTATTGATATGTTTCATGACTACTGCTGCTAGCTTTTCAAGCCAGATTCCTGCTTAGACCTCATTCTCATAAAGTGTGAGACTTTACATTAGTATAGACAGACACATGATAAGCCAAACTCTTCCTGCAAACATAGCTGCGCTTCACAAAATCTGTAGTGAGGCAGAAGTATCTAGGTAGGAGCTGTCTCATGTGAAGTACTGCAGAATTATATCGTAACTTAACCCCAGTTGCGGTTGCGTCATTGTCATCTGGCTATCAAATTATTTTATTCCCATAATCTCACTGGCTTGGATGTCTAAGTATATTTATGATGCTTGAAGCCTTAAGAAAAAAAGCAAGCATATTTCAAAAGCTGCTAAGGATGTTTCCCTGCCCATCTCTTGCTGAGCTCAGAATTCAACCCTAGCACTGTTCTGATCCAGGCATCTTTGCTTAGGGAAACGTGTGCTGGCTGGTTTGTTTTCCACATCAAGGGGCAAGATTTAAAAACAGCTTGCAAGAAAATGCATTGCAGGAGGGGAACCTAAGCCACGGCATTGCAGTGCTTCTTGCAAATAATGACCTTGTCTTGTATCAGTGAGAAATGCGAATTGCTTGAAAGAAGAAAAGTCAGATCATTCCAAAACTGCTAAAGCTCATTTCGAAAATGTGATTTAGTTTGGAATTATGATTGTAGTCTGTTGAATAGTATTTACCATGGCATTTCATACCCATGGTATTTTATACTTTCGGACTATCAATTTTAGTATTATTAGATGTTGTGTAATCACTTGCTTATTTAAATGAATTTTGAGTACTGCCTAACTCAGTTATATGAATAAATTACATGTCATTCTACTGTAACATTGGAGTGGATTTCATTGTAATGGTTTTTTACTCATACGCCTGAGTATGCAAATATGTGCACTGGTAGAGTGTTCGAGACAAGCCGGAGCTAATCATAAGCTGCTGGCATTCAGAGCGACTAAGTGTGAGCTAGATTGTGTTATGTCTGAGAGACTTCTTTAATCTTGAGGTTTGCTGGAGCTTTAATGAAAGAATAAGGCCCAACTTTTCCTTCACTGCTTCCTGCAATATCTGCTGTGGCTCCTACAGGAAGCTGAGAAGGAGAAAACACTACCTGTTATTTCCTTGTCAGCTTTAGCTCCTCTGAGACTGTGTCCCCTCTTCCCTTTCAGCCATATACTACCACATAACAGCATTTGCATTGGCTCTGTCACCACCCAGGGACCGTTTTTAGAGTGCAAAAGGGGAAGAGCTGGTTAAGATGATGTGTACGATGAGTCATGCCAAGATTGTATTTTCTCTCCAGAGTTAAGTGGGGAATCATGAGCCTAGTAAACTGCCTGTCTGGGAGCACTGAATTTCCTCTGCAGTAGCAGCTGGGGAAAGATTGTTCCACGTGCAGTAAGATCTCTGTCAGCTACACATGCGCACTGTCTCCGTGTGTTCACTGTGGTTCCGCATCACTGACACAGCTTGATAGTGTGTGGCACCTCTAGCAGCTCATGTCTCTTCTGTTTGGGTAGAAGTGGCTGATGTGTACAAAGTTAAGTTTGCCCTCTCTGCTCTATGTATGCATTCTTTCTGTCTTAGCATGGCCTCAGGATTTCAGGATGAATAAGCTCTGGCAGCTCCTTCTAGCTCTGAGCATTGTTAGAGTCCTTATTCACGCCTCTATGGAAAATGCATTCATTCCTCACAGTAGCAGCAGCAAAGTGAGAAAAAGAAGAGGAGACAGTTTCAAAAGCATCAGCAATGTGTGAGGAGCATGAGCTTCCCTCGAGTATTCTAGGCTTGTTTATATTCATTCTGCTGAATGAGGATTGACCACATAACATGTAAATTGTGTAGCAAGTTTCCTATAAGTTTTCTATAACACTGCTTGTCATGATAAAAACACATTCCAGTTTGCACTACAGAAAAAGAAGGAAAATAACTTTGAAACATCATTTCTGCAACTTGAGGCTTCAGTCTGACTTTTCTGCTCACTATTCTTATTACTATACTATCAAGAAATGCTCAAACCCCACCATCTAGTCTATGTTTGAAAGTACACTTAAGTGTAAACCAATCCCAAGAACTAGGGTAATGCTGCAACTTCTTCCAACTCAGGACACTCATGAGAGAAAAGAGGATATCTTTAAGTTCTTTAATATAACAATCAACTGGAACAATTTAAGTACATTGAAGTGTTAGGTAGCCACAGTAGACCAAGAAATAGATGTCAGTGGGAATTGTCCACTCATGATGCAAGTGGATTAATAGAACCCAATTTTCTTTCTTTCTGGTCATTGGCAAAAGAAGTATCATGGTACCTCGGTTTACAAACTTAATTTGTTCTGCAGTTTTGCAAAAGATGGCCATGATTATGTTTGTGTGGGAAAGAAAGCTTAGGTCATGTTTGTCACCTGATGCAGAGTTTGCAAATAAAAATGAATTTTTGCCTAATGCTTCTGTTTGCAAATGAAACTGTTTGCAAACAAAAGCACCAGTGAACTGAGGTACCACTATATACCGCAGGACTCAACTCAAACTTAGCATCTCATCACACATGTAAGTTTGGTCTGAACTGAAAAAATTCACCTTCAAAGACAGGGCATAAAGTGGTCATGGGGAATTAAAGCATGGGAATGGGACCTGGGGATACAGCTCAATGGCATGGCACCTGCCTGGCAAGTGCAAGGTCCAGAGTTCAATTCCAGGTTCTAGAAAGACAAAGGGAAAAAAGCATGTGAATGAAGCTACATGGCTATAAATTATGTTGATATGGAGCCAGATGCAAACTGATGGGGAGTGAGGAGACGAACAGCGTTGGTGGAGTGGAGACAGAGACGAGGAGAGAGGAGACAGAAGAGAAGGGGGGCAGATCCACAGCTGACAAGTCCATACTGCATGTAAGAGACAGCACCACAGCAACACCTGCTGTAGAGAGGCAAGGCCTCTCCCTTTCCAAAGAGATTAATGAGGGTAAAGGACCTTCAGGGCAAAAAAGCAGTTTAGCATCCAGTGCCAGGGGATGAAGAATATTCCTGTAGGGACAGATTCTGTTCCAAGAGCTAACATTTCAGGAGAGCTGAAGTCATGGGCCAACACTGTGCCCATTCTTTGTCTCCCACTTTTTCATCTCCTTGACATCATATGAAGTCAGGTGTTACTGTTTGGAGTTTGCTTGCTGGCCTTTATCAACAGTCTTAGAGGATTTGCATATATCAGCAAAGGTCTCAAGAGAGACAAAGGGAAAAGCTCACCTCAAATCTAAAGCCCTAAGCCCAGACTTCTCATCATTATATTGTCTCCCTTACTGGAATGTTCTCGACTGTCCCAGGGAGTGGGTGGATTGTTAACACATGTAGCTGTGCTCACATACCCTACCCCTGCATGATCATGCATGAGTTAAAAAATGTTTCTTGCTCAGGTGTCTACAAAGGTGAATTCATACCCGCTGATCACAGTTCTGCTCCACTGTCCCTTAGGACTTCCCACAGTTCTAGTTGGAAAATCCTTCCCTTAAATATGAAGAGCAATTCTAACAGCATCTGAAGCTCTTTCTGGGGGTCCATGCCCTTGGGAAGCAGGAGTTGCCTGCACAGACCCTTCTTGCTCCCTGTGGGAAAGCTGAGCGAGGTGGGCTGCAGTGTGCTCAGGCCAGAGGCTCTAGGGCATTTCTGTAGAGAGAAGTGTGGTGCTATAAGTGTGTGAACTCTTCCTATATGAAACATTTCCTGTTGCCATATTGCCAAGACCAGCGTGCCATTGTTCTTAGATTCACTATTGGGAGTGATCTCACCTATTAACAACCCTGAGATGTTTCACAAAAAACCCATTCCAGGGTAAGTTTAGAAAGATCAAAAAGTTGTCTATGTTTTATGTGTTAAAACTCTGAAATGCTGTGGGAAAACCCAGGAAACTGGTTTATGGCTACTAGGATAGGTGGCGAAGTGAATAAAGTTGAGATGAGAGTGAATGTGTGAATCCACAGTGGAGCTCCTTCTGCCACGAAAGCTAGGGGGTTCTTTCATGATTGGCACCTCCAGTACAAAGGCTTAGCTGAATCCCACAACCTCATGGGGTCTGGCCTTTGGCAGAGCCAGGGTGGGCAGGAGAAGAAAGCGTGAGAGCTTCTCATCATCCCAGGCATGTGGGAGGCATGGTCAGAGTTCAAGCATAGGGAGCTCGCTGCACCCCATTATTCTATCAGGAAATGAACTGTGTTTAAGAGGTGATCATTCAGGCAGAGCTGGATCTGGGAGCTCACTGGGGCTGCAGTTTCCCTGAACCTGAGGATGCTGGGGCCTGTAAGATGTCATCCTGAAGGACTCTGGTTACAGGGAAGCTGAGCATGGATGCAGCCCCTCAGCTGGAAGAGACACAGAAGCGTCGGTGGCAGGTGGGCTGTGCAAGCAGCCCGAAGAGAGCTCATGAGCTGTATTATTTTTGATAAATCTCATGTTGCACTATACTTACATTTTGACATAGCAGCTCTTCTATGCAAAGTAGTGATAGTTACAGAGAAGTAGAAGCATCAACTGTCTCAAATTGTATGACACTAAAATACAGAAGCACTTTCAGTCAAGTTTTTACTCTTTCTGCAGAGTACAGCAAGAAAAACTTAGAGTCAGAAGCCCCACATTCCAGTGTGTGTGCTGCGGGCCTTTCTTGGGTGGATCGCTTAGTCTTTTGCCTTTGCTTGTATCATTTATAACAAAACAACAATCGCAATGATGTAAGAGTAAAGATCAGACAAGTATTTTTAATTAAAGTGCTTAGAAAAGTCTAAAATAATCATTAAAACGTTTAATTGTGGTTTTTTTTTATCTATTTGGTTTTGAGCTAGAGGCGTATTACTCTAGTGGAAAATTAATCTATAAAATTTGTCCTTGTAATCAATGTCCTCATTAGTTCAACTGAGCAAATATTTATTGAGAACTTATTTTAGTGCCAGGCATCATGCCAAGTCGGAGGACCAAAAGGGAAGTCTTAGTCTCAGGGACCTGAAAACCTAAATCTAGTGCCTTCTCTGTGTTGGGTCATTGAATTCCCCCACACCCACCCCAGTGTGAGCATTGCTAGAAATGAATAAGTGAATAACCTCAGTCCCCTCTTCATAGCTACTGAATGAGAATTCCCAGATGATTTGCGTACTCATTAAGCAGAGAAGTGCAGCTCCAGGAGACATTGATCTGATCCTCACCTCTGAAACCTCATGAGGATTTACAAATGTACTCTTAGCTCAAATTTACTCCCTGCTGCAGTTGACTTAGAAATCAATCAGGCATTCTCTTTGTTTTCCTTGACTTACTCTGTTACTGTAACTTGACCCTCTGCTACATCTAACAAAGAAGGACTGCGTGATCTTTTTTCACCCACCTAAAGGTGCAAGTGGCTAGCAGAGAGAAGGAGGGCCGTCACTCAGGACAATGACCTTGGTGAATGGCCCAGTGCCTGCCTCAGGTGCAGACCCCCACCACTGGTCTTAAAGAGCTTCCTCTACTCAGGGTGTCTGTCAGAAGGGTGAGCCTCCTCAATACTGGAGAAAACAAATAGATTCTACCTTGAAGCCAAAGTTTTCTTCTTAGCAAACAACTACTTAGTTGAATCTTGAACACTGTATTAATCTACTCAGGATATCATATCATAGTACCATGGACAAGATGCTTCCACGACATTCTCACAGTCCTGAAGGCTGGAAGTTCAAGATCAGCATGGAAGTGTGGGTGGGCTCTGGTGAGGGTCTTCTCCCTGGCTTGCATGTGGCCATCTTGTCTCCAGGTGCTCACACAGCCTTTCCTTGACACATGAGTGTGGAGACAGACAAGGTGCGTGGGAGAGAGACAGAGACAGACAGGGCATGGGTGTCTTTTCTTTTGATGCCACCAATTTTATCACATAATAACCTACCATTTATGAACTCATTTCACCTCAATATCCTCCAAATAATTGTTTCCAAACAAAGTCATGTTGGATACCAGACCTTCAGTGGATGAGTTTGAAATGGACACAACACAGTGTGCAGTAGAAACTGTTCTAGAAGTGAATTTCAAGTCTGAGCCTGTGCTTCCTAGCATGAACCCAGGAGCTGAAAGGCACCAGATGACAACCAAAATGCAGTTTTGCTACCCAACTCTTCAGACACTATTTTACGAGACTACCAAAACACAAAAAAGTGTACAACCCATTCTTAAGTAAATCTGAGAGTCTCACACAGGTAAATAACGATTTGAATCATTTTTCATGTTTTAGAATAAAACATTATGAATTTAAGTAAATTTAAAATATTAGCCAATGACAAGAAAGCTGTTTAAATACCCTTAAAAACTATAGTTTTGTAGTTACACGTATATAAACCACATAGCTAATTTAAATATAAAATGATCCTATTTAAATATAAAATGAAAATAAGAACAAACTATACAAATGTGAGGGGTTCTCTTTTGAAAGTATTGGTAGGGCTGGCCAAATGGCTCAGCGGACTAAAATGACTTCTAAGGCAGAACACAGTGGCCAGGGTTCAAAACCTGGCAAGCCGTGCTGGCCGCCCCCCAGGGCACCCTGAGATGGTGACTGAGATTGGGTGTGGTGACCCACACCTGTAATCCCAGCATTTGGGACGCTGTAAACAAGAGAATCACTGATTCCAATCTGTATAATGAGACTTTGTACTAAATACTTAAAAAGAAAGTAATGCTATGTACATAAATGTAGGAATCATCTAAATAGGTCTATTTAAATGCCATTAATATGTTATTTCATTTGTTTCAATGGATTAAAACTTTGTAATTATATTAATTAGGGTTTCTCTATCTTCTGAAACCATTTTTATGAAACCGAAGAACTGTACAACATACAATCATGAAGAATAAAATGAGACACTGCTTATACTGTTTCCCTCGATGATGTTTTGAACAACAATAGTTCAGTCAGGAAACTGATATTAATAAAAATAGATCTATCTTATTCACATTTCACCAGTTTTATGTTTATTAACTTGTGTGAACTGAGTTTGATGCCATTTTAGCACATTGGTATAGTTACACAATCACCACCACAGTCAATATAGAACAGTTCTATCACAAGATGAGAAAGCGTTGTGTTTTCCTTTTAGAACTACATCCACCTTCGTCTCCCAACTCTTTTTTTTTTTTTAATTTATTTTATTTTCTTAAACCAAATTTATTTGTTTGTGTTATGGCTGGCTCAGCCTTCCCTGGGGGATGGGGGGTGGCACAGCACGTGGTACCTGGGATCTAGCCACGGTCCCTACGGTGGCCTAAACTTCCCACGGCATGCACTTTAGACCACTGAGCCATCTCACCAGCCCAGTCTCCCAAATCTTGTCTCTAATTCCTGGCAACCGCTGACCCGTTCTTCATCTTTGTTGTTTAAACATCTTAAGAATGTTATCAATGGAATCATAAAATACATACGATTTTTGAGCAGGTTATATCTTTTGGTATAATCCCTGGGACCACTCCAAGTTTTGGCATGTGTCAACAGTTCATTTCTTTTTATTTTTGCTGAGTGGTAGCCCTCAGAGTGAAGCACACCAGAGCTTATCTATTTGGATTTTTATTTGTGTATGTGGTACCTCAGGACCCTGCGCTTGGCAGGCAAGCACTCTGAGCTATCTCTCCAGCCCCAGATTTTATCTAAACACTCATTGGACAAAGTACATTTGGGTTGTCTCCCATTTGTGGCTATTATGAACGGAGCTCCTCTGATTATCCATATACATATTTTTATGCAAACATAATTTTCATATCTTTAGGGTAAATACCCAGGCAGAGATCATAGTTTTACTTGAAACAAGTTATTTTCTAGAGTGGGTATACCATTTCACATTTTGCCAGCAATGTATGAAGCATTCAGCTCATTCATAGTATCAATGACATTTAATGTTGTTGCTACTCTTTATTTTGGCCATTCTAATAGGTAAACATACAGTGATACTTTGTTGTGTTTTTAACTTGTATTTCTCTAATAACTAATAATTTGGAATATTTTTCATGTATTTATTTACCATTTTATACCCAGTAAAGCATCCATGTTTTTTTGCCTCTTGTCCTTTTTTTTAATTTAAATTTTATTTTATTTTGAAGAGTAAAAAGAAAAGCAGACGATCAGGGAGATATCTCAATAGAATAAGCACCTGCGTGGCAAGCACAGGGTCCTGAGTTCAATACCCAGTACCAAAAAATTAAAGTACAAACAGAAACAGAAACAGGGTAATATGCAACAACATATACATTACAGATTTTCAGGACAAGAATAGCTAATTAACAGTGGTTGTTTTGTTGCTCGGATTAGCAAATATAGTTATGCAGGATTGGACAAATAATTGAATATTACAACTTGCTTTCAAGAAACCTTAAATTTTTTCTTTGCTTTTCATTTACTTTTTTAAAAAATTGTTTTAACTGGAGTATAAAAATAATTGATAAGACATTAGAAACAGTATGCATTTAGAAGACCAAGATGAGAGCTGTTTTCAAACGGAGTTTTTGTATTACACATCGCTGTCCTCAATGTCATTGCTTAGATTGCAGATATCAGCATATAGAGTTAGTTGAGGTGAAAATTCTACACATTAACTGCTATTTTCAAAAAACTGTTGGAAATTATTATTACAATCATCTCAGCCAACCTACATACATACTTGCATGCTTTTCCCCTTCCATTTTTCTTATCTTTTCTCATTTCTCTCATCTTCATTGTTTAATCTTTAAGTTCAGTTTCTCTGTTTTATTATGCTTATTATACTTTTCAAGTTTTATTTCTTCTTCCAGGTTCTTATACTAGGGAGACCATACAATATTTACACATGTGGGTCTGATTTATTTCACTTATGAGTATAGGCTCTAGTTGCATCCACTTACCTACAAAGGCTTTGAGTTTGTCTTTCTTTATAGCTGAGCAATATTGCAGTGTATAAAAGTACCACATCTTTTTTATCCGTTCTGCAGGTTATGGGCATTTTAGTTGTTTCAAAGATTTGGCTATGACAAATTGGGCTGCTATAAACATGACCACACATATATAACTATGGTATGATGTTTTCAGTTCTGTTGGGAAAATACCCAGAAGGGGTATTGGTTTGAATGGGATTTCCAGTCCTAGTTTTTTGAGAAGTCTCTACAGTGATTTCCATAATGATTGCACCAGTCTACATTCCCATCAGCAGTGGAAAAGGGTTCCTTTTTATCACAGCCTCTCCAGCTTTTGTTAGTAGCTGATTTCTTTATGATAGCCATTCTTTCTGGAGCGAGACGGTATCTCAATGTTGTTTTAATTTGCATTTCTTGAATGGCCAGTGCTGTGGAACCTTTTTTCATATATTTATTTGCCACTTGTATTTCTTCTTCTCAGAAGAGTGTATTCATCTCTGATACCCATTTTTGGATTGGGTTATTAAATTTTGGGGACCTAATTTTCTTCATCCTTTATATATGCTAGATAGAAGACCTTTGAGTGATTATTGGTTAAGATTTTTTTTCAATTTTTGGGTTGTCTTTTCACTTTGTTGGTGATTTCTTTTGACATAAACTTCTCAATAAGAGAAGATCTTAGTTGTTGATTCTTGGAAGTATTTCCCATGCAGTTTGATTTTATTCATGATCTGCATTCCTACCCCTATGTCTTCAAGGTTTCCAACTACTTTATCTTCCAAGACATATAGTGTTCTTGTTTTAATGTTTAGATCTTTAATCCATTTTTACTTTAGTTTACTGCATGGCAATAAACCTATTTCTAGTTTTAGCTTTTGGCATGTGGAGAGTCAGCTTTTCCAGGACAATTTGTTAAAGAGGATATCAGTTCCCAGTGAACATATTTGACCCCTTTGTCAAAGATAAGATGATTGAGTGTGTTTGTAGTTGTACTTGACAGGCCCACTGCACTGGCCCTGTCCCCGGGGCCCACTGATACGGCAGTTGAGACTGGGCATGGTGGCACTGCTATGAACATGCATGTGTGTAATTGTGTCTGTATCTTCTACTTTATTCCAATAATCCTCAGGTCAGTTTTTTTTTTTTTTTTTTTTTGCCAGTACCATGCTGATTTTATCACAGGAGGTTTGTAGCATAATTTCAAGTCAGGGAATGTAATGCCTCCTGTCTGTCTTTTGTTGTCCAGGATTACCTTTGCTATTCTAGGTCTTTTCTGGTGCCAAATAAATTTTAAGAATGTTTTCTCTAGCATGTGAGATATGTTGATGGTATTTTTGATAGGGAGTGCATAAAATCTGTATAACAATTTTGGGAATATGACATGTACACACTATTGGTTCTTCCTATCCAGGAGCAGGGAATATCATCATCTTTGATCTTTTTTCAGAGCACTGTAATTTTCATCGTATAGATCTTTTACTTCCTTAGTTAGATTAATTCCTGAGTATTTCATATTTTTTTTTTTTTTGGTGTCATTGTGAAAGGTATTGTTTTTACTAATTTCTCCCTCAGTGAGTTTGTAATCTGTGTAGAGGAATGCTATTGAGGTTTTGGTATTGACTATGCATCCTACTATGCTATTGAATTTGTTTATTAATTTTAGGAACTTCTTGGTGGATATTTTTAGTAGATTAGTACTTGGATTTTCCAAGTAGAGTATCATGTCAACCACAAATAATGATAGTTTAACCTCTTCTTTACCTATTCTTATTCCTTTTCTCTCTCTAGTCTAATGGCTCTGGCTAATAATTCCAGAACCATATTAAGCAGGAGTGGTGATAGAGGACAGGCTTGCCTTGTACCTGATTTGAGAATAAAAAATTTCAATTTTTCCCAATTTAGAATTATGTTGGCTGTGGGTTTGTCGTAGATGGTTTTTTTCAGATTGAGATAGAGGCCAATTTTTTGTAGGGCTTTAATCATGAAGGAGTGTTGGGCTTTGTCAAAATATCTTTTCTGCATTGATTGAGATGAACATGTGTTTTTTTTCTTTTTTTTGTTTTGGGCTCTGTTAATATAGTGTATTTCATTTATAGATTTGCATATGCTGAACCATTTTTGCATCCTTGAGATAAATCCTACCTGGTCATGGGGTAAAATCTTCTTGATGACTTGTTGTTTTCAATTTGCTAATATTTTATTGAGAAATTTTGCATTTATGTTTGTGACGGAGATTGACCTGTAATTCTCTTTTTTGGTTGAATCTTTCTGTTTTTTGTTGTTGTTGTTGTTTTTGTTTTTTAGTTTTTATTTTTTAATAAGAAATAACAACATGATAGTTTCAAAACATGTTATTTGTGCATTCATAATAATTGATACATTGAATATTGTTGTCCTCATATTAGTTATACAGAGCACAGGGTGTAGACATGATAAGTTTTCTAATCTATATTAATAGGGGAGGAAAAAAAGAAAAAAACAAAAAAAAATTTATCTTCTCTTTGTACAAAGAGGGAGTAGTTGTATACATAGTCCAATGTTCGATAATTGTTGCGGTATACCGGTGAAACTGGCAATGTTGGAGGCTGTTGGTATAAGCCTCTTACAGCTCATTGTACTAATCTAGCTCTGCATTCTATGCCTTGTAATTAAGCTTTTCTGCTGGGTAATCAAGGACAAGTGAAGGCCAGACCTGTGTAATAGATCATTCATCTTTTGTATCTTCCAGGGTCAAATCCCATCAGGATTAACTTTGGAACCATGTACAGTGCTTTGTAGAGATGTTGCCAGTGTCAGCCATCGGGATGGGTCATGGCCATTGCTTGACCAGTTTGCTCTCTGTGAAAGCCTGAGAGAATGTCCTCTCTCTAGGTGACTCTCCTTAGGCACACTATACTTCCTTTATCCTTTTCCTCTGAGGTCCCTTAATCTCCTTGAACAGAAAATTTAGAAAACCTCTGAGTTATAGG
>PVKN010008437.1:0-25167 GCA_004027915.1 Capromys pilorides
AAATTAAGCAGACCAACATATGCCAATATCGTATAGTCTCCCTAATATAAGGACTCAAAGAAGAAAATAAATGAATAAATTTTGGGTGGTACCAGGAACCACTCTCAGGACTTGCATTTTCTGCATCCCCAACCCCTATAAATTTTATTATTATTATTTTTTTTAGAAGAGTGACTTAAATACAAAATGTATTTGGAAGAGTTAAAAAAAAACTAAGGTTTATTGTAAGTGTTAATGTTTAATTGTTGGACTAATCTTACATATCTATATCAATCTAAACAGATTTGATGATGAACATATGCAATACAACCATTGTTAAATTTTTCTTGTTTTGAAAATCCCATACTATATGTATTCTTGCTTATTACTATTTTCCTATCTTTATTTCTGCTATTTTTACTCTTTAAAATAAAATTTAAAAAAAAATTACAAGGAAACATTGGTTGTGGGCAGACAGGACAGTCTGGGACCACTGGCCAAAGTGAGACGACTGAACATTTACCATGTTGGAAAGGGGACAGGCAGCCTGGGTCTCCAGTGGGGTCATTAGGATTCTCTGGAGAGAGAAGTTATTTCCTTGCCAGCAATCTAGTTCATCCTATGAGGTAGGACTTAAAAGCGTATCAAAAACAGGGCAGCTGAGTATGACCCTGCCTGCAAGCGTGAGTCAGTCACATGGGCAGGACCCACGTGCACCTTATAGGTTTTCCTGAGTGGTCTTGCACCTGAGAGAGTCGTTGGGAAAGCCCAAGGTGGCAGTTTTGTTCCCTCATCCCACCTCTCCCAGTGTCCAGCTGTGATCAGGTAGCTGGAACTTCCATAGATGCAGTGCCCCAACTACAATGTATGTGAGATTCACCCAGAATTCCTGCTTAGAGCACAGATTCCAAGGGCTGACCTTCAGGCTTAGAGAGCTGAAATGGCACCCAGGGATATACAGTTTCACTTTAAAAACAAATAAGCAAACCAACATACAAAAATGCAGGAGAGGCACTCATTGTAGCAAACCTTCCTCCTTGGCACCCACAAAGCTATAGAAGCCCAGTTGCACAGGGTTTCCTGTCTGCCAGCACCCCTCATCCTCCCAGGGAAGCAGCTCTGAAGTCTGCAGAGGAAGTTTCTGCCCTTGGCCCTGACAAACCCTCCCCGAGTCAGCAAGGAAAGGAGTTTGAGTATACTGTTACTTCCACTATAAGAAACTTGTTTTGATTACACTTCATAAAACTGCCTCATGCTACTGTCACCGATGGTGGCGAGCCCAATGAATCAGCCCCAGTCCCTGGTTCTACCCCATGCTTGCTCCTTCCCAAGATTAACCCTGGGCAGGGCTGGCCCCACACCAAGACAGCTCTTGCTTTAATGCCAGTACCCACACACTCTACCCACAGTGTGAAGTCAGTTTTCAGGGAGGTGTGGACTTTGGTGAACCAGAAAGTCAAGCTTGAAATTCAGTAATCTGTGAATTTCTGGTACTCTTCTAAATGTGGGCCCTGGACAAGAAGCCTATGTATCAGGGGACCTTATTAGAAATGTAAACCTCTGGGTTCCACCCAGAGCTACTGCATGAGGGAGACTTGTGGCAGCATGGGGCCTGGCAATCCTTGTTCAGCAGGATCACAGGGTCACTGTGGGGTGGACATCCTCCAGTCCGAGAAACACACCTTTAGCATGTGCAAGGATCTCACAAGATCCCTCTCCCTCACTGTGGAAAATCTGGTCCTGGAGTTGTGGGCTATTAGCACCCCAGGATAAAAAGGGTTCCAGGATTCTACTTTGTAAAGCCCCACAGACACCAGCTTCCCACACAGGTCTAAACTGCATCTGAGCAACATACTGTGCCCTGCATGGACTCCCATCTGCCCTGCCCTCGGAAGCTCACCGCTGCACTCAGAAGCTTCTGGAGTATTAAACCTTTTACTCACCACAGCACAGTGGTGATGAGGGGCAGAATCTAGCCCCATGCCTCCCGTCCCCCATCCACCCCCCACATACACACCGCTACTGCTGCTGTGTCTTTAGACCTGGGGATCCAGGATGAAAATATTCAATTGCTCCCAGGCCTTGCCAGGCTGGACACGTTTAGTCTCTCCAGATGTATGGTTCCCAAGGAGAATGATTTGTTTCCGTTTGTCTTCCTCCACGATGCGCTTTACAATCGCAGCGGATCCTGCCTGCCATGCATCTGTGCTTGCTGGGGACAGCACACGCAGTCAGGCTGGACCCAGGCCAGGCCAGCCTCCTCCTGAGCAGCTGCAGGCTGGCGGTAGACGAAGCCCAGCCCCGCTGCCAGCTCACACTTCCAGGGCATTTGGCCCCTCATGTTCCATTTCTGTTATCTTTGAGGGGGCTTGCCTTTTAATTTGTCTAGGCCGCAGCCATGCTAATAAATGGGACCCCACTGAAGAGCTGTCTCTGAAACAATAGCTGCTCAGTTCCATCCGCCAATTTGTCTAGGCACGTTTGTTATGAATCTTCTGAGCCCATTAACCCTTGAACCTGGAGATGGTATCTCCCCGGGGATGAATTACCTTTATTTCCAGACATGTGTTTGCTCATTTAGCACCCTATTCACAAAAGCAGCCCTATTTGGCACTGCTTTCCAGAGATGGAGGAGAAGAGCCACCTGCCCCCCAGAGAGGACACAGCCCAGGGAGAGTGGCCATGACTCAAGTGACAGCTGACACTTATGGCATAGGTCCCACGGGCCGGGCACCACGCTAAAGGCCTTCTGTGCACTGCTGTTCACGTCACACCCCGACCCTGGATCCCAGGTAGGAGCGTGTGCTTCTCGTGGAGCTGGGAGCATCTGGAGCCCACAGAGGTTCTGACGCCCCCCAAGAGAACTCAGTCTAGAAAGGTGAGACCGGGATTTGAACTCAGTTTACAGGAAGCCAAGCTCTCTTTCTAGACAGCTGAGCTTCAGCCCAGGACCCCTCTTCCCTTGGGCTGAGGTGGGGCACCTGAGTCACAGAAGGGAGGAGCGCACCAGCTTCTGGCAACATAGCAACATTTACTGAGGTGCTGCCCTTGGAGAAAAGACGTTGGCTCACAGAAGTACCACATGTAACTATTTTGAGTTGAAGTGCTTATTTTAATTCTCATGTCTATTTTTAGTTGTCCACACTGTTTTATTCATATGGGTAAAGGGTCTAGAAATAGGGCAACCCAGTTGGGACCCTTCCTGTCTCTTAGGAGCCATCCACGCTTCCCAATAAATTTCCCTACTTTAAAAAAAAAAAAAAAAAACAGAGCCCAGAAATTTTATCTGACATTGCATAGCTCTGTCACCATGTGTTTGAGCTGTGGTCTACCCACATGTGCTGGTGAACACAAGAGGATGTAGCTAGGGGTCCTACCACCTTTGGGGGAGGGCAGTCTCTACACTGAAAATCTTAAATCAAAAGTGATTTATCACCCCCATTTACATTGCTGATACTTTGGAATTATATTAGCCCTCACATAACAAAACCAGAATTCAGTTGACTGACAGTTAGGTTAGTCCCTTATTCAAAGTTTTGTTCTATGGCATAGTGTTCTCAGTCTTAACACATGGGAGTCACCAAGAGAACTTAAAGGAAAAGTTATCATGCCAAGATGCATTCCAAAAGACCAGCTATTACACAGTCTCAGAGAGTGATGAATAGGGAGCAGGACTGCTCGCAGGTCCCATGTTATGCCCTATCCAGCAGCATGGACAGAACCCAAGCTTTGCCATAAAGCAAACCCCAACAGTTACAAAATGACATGGTGACATCTCAAGCCAGCCCACTTTCCTTCCATCTCTCTGCTCCTACCCACAGCATGTGACAAGCATCCCCAAGGTCACCATATGGTCCAGCTGTTGACTCTAGCTAACACATGTGGACTCTAAGTGAGATGAAGGCTGAAGGAAGGGAAAGAGCAGATGATGTAAGGCCTACCTGCTGTGGACATGACCTCGAGTGCTCCTCGCGAAGTTCATATGAGGAAGTCCTAATCCCCAACATGACTGCATTCTAAGACAAGGACTATAGGAATAATCAAGATGAAATGAGGTCATGAGAGTAGAATCCCACCTGATAGGATTGATGACCCTACCAGAAAACACCTCTCCCCTCTCCCTTCTCCTTTCTCCTAAGTGAAAAGCACACCAGACCAAAGGTCATCAGCCAGAACCTGCCCCTGCTAGTTCCCAAATCTCAGACATCCTAACCTGTAGAACTGAGGAAAAGGATAGCTTCTTCAGCTGCCTGCCGGGTGACATTCTCTGATGGTCCAAGCAGGTAACAGCAGCTGAGGTAACACACCTTTGCTCTCCTTCCAGAGGCTACATCCAAAACCTCTGTTTTCCCTCTTTGGCCAAAACACAGCACAGTGGTGTCCAACTCCCACTTCAGAGGGGTTGGTAACCACACCTTTCTGCTGGATTCATTACCACCTTAAATAAAACTGGGTTCTATGACAAGAAAAAGACTATTAAGTGGCAAGGAGCAGCCTCTTGTTTGAGAACTTGTTGCCCAGGGAAGTGTTGCCAGAGCTGGGAGAGAAGGAAGACAGGGAGGAAATGAAAGGAGTGAATAAGGAAGCAGTGCTTGCTCCAAAAACAAGAATTTTGACCAACTCACTAAGCCAGGGCTGGAGCCAAGCAAAGCAGACTTTCTGAGCAGCATCTAGTGTAGGAGATAGCCTTCCTCCTGGCATGGTATTGGAGAGACAGACAGGCCAGCAGAGAGGTACCTGAGCCAAGTGGAGGAACTCAGCCTGGTTATACACACTCAGCTCCTGCTGCTCCCCTGGGTTTTGGTCAGAGACAGAAAATGAAGAAAACAGGTATCCAGCACCATGCCAAAATAGCACAAGGGACTCTAGTCCTGTGCTTACATGTTTGAGAATTAACATGCAGATCTTGGCTCCACAGGGGCAGATAAGGTCCCTGCCCTCACAGACCTGACCTTCCAAATGGGAAGACAAGAAATGACTGGGCCAGCGTGGTGCTTCCAAATGGGGCAATGGGGAGAGCAGCCAAAGTCAGGATTCCAGATCTTCTCTTATTTGCAAGCTGAAGATTGTAAAGCACCTCACTTGGGAGACCCAGGAAGAAAGTTCTAGAACACACAGGGGATGAGGCTGGCCATGTAGCAGTAAAATGGAAACCAATGAACTTGGTGCCCTGAGAGCAGAGGGACAGAGGTGAGGTCAGAGAAGAGAAAGGGCTGGGCCTGGTCTAGGAGTAGACAATAATAACCAGACAAGACTTTGAGTTTCACTATGGAACAATGAGGACAACTTTACAGACAATTTTAAACCAGGGAGTGACCTCTCTGATGACTTTTCAAAGATCACTTTGGCTACTATCAATGCTATCTGGTGGTGTGGTGAGGGACGTGGAAGGGTGGGCATGAAGGCTCCACAGTAGGCTGGACCTACATGCGGGTCTAGGTCAGTACAAGGGCTTGCACAGTCCGGCCTGTGGGCCGCTGCTTATGGATGCAGCGGTGCTGACCCTGGCTGCACCCATGTGTATGGTTCCATTTGCAGGAAAGGGAATCTGAACCACTGCAGCAGAGACGGTCAAGCACACAAAGCTGAAAGTGTTCTTTGGCCTTTACAGAAAGGGTTTGTCATGCTATGGGCTGGAGGGGGCTGTTGGGGATGTGTGTTGGGTCAGGAGAGTTTTGGTGGATTTTGGAGCTTTGGTCTACAGGACCCATTGATACACTGGATACATGGAAAGGGCAGTAGAGGAGCCAGGTGCTGCACTGTGGCTTATAGTTCTTGGTGGCTGGTGATGCCATGTGCAGAGATGAAAGTGCTTGTGTAGGTTCAAAAACATAGGGTTTTTTTCTGCAGATGCAAAGCAGAAAGCATACTCCTGGATTTGTAGGCCACTTGAATAGCTCCATGGTCACTAGAGGAATTCATATAAAAGAGTGACAGCAAGGGGCAGGAACCAAGAGACAGGTGTCAAGATTTACTGATAGCCAGGCATGGTAATCCCACCACTTGGGAAACTGAGGCAGGAGGATTTCTGTGAGTCTGGGACCAGCCTGGGCTACAAAAAGTGAACTCAAGGCCAACCTGAGCTGCATAGCAAAACCCTGTCTCAAAAAGACAAGGAACAAAAAGATGTACTGAGATCTCAGCCCTGGTCTAGCTCAGAGAGAAAGAACCAGAGGACAATAAGCCCGAGTTGTGCGTGTATCCAGGAGGGCCAACCAATGGTGGGTGGGGCCAATAGCACTTCCATGATTCGCAGAACCAGTAGCAGCATCATGGTTATGTTAAATGGAGTGAATTGAGGCGCTGGGCTTCTCTTTTACCCTCAAAGTAGTCTCCTGCCTGAGCTGAATGTCCTTGTCTCAGAGCCCACACAATCACCCATGAGTTTGGGTTAAATCATATGATGTCCCTGTAAGATGCACATGCTGTGGTTCACCCTCTAGATATGAACTTAGAAGCCTCTTGATTATATGTGGCCATATCTCCCTGTCCTCTCATTCACATCCCTCCTCCTTCTTCCTTCTTCCCTTCCTTTTCCTCCTCTCCTGTCCTGTCCTGCCTCTACTTCTCTGTTCTCCCCTCCCCTCTCCTCTTCTCTCCATTCTCTTGGCATTTTCTTCTTTGAAATGTCCCACAAATCATCAGCCTTCTTGACAGAGCCAGCACAATAGCCAACTATGTGACCCCTGTGCCCACAACAGCTGGTCCTCACACAGCCTCCAGTGTGACTACTGAGACAAGTGTCTCACTGTACCAGACTGTGGTGATTTTGTCTGCCAGGGAAAGCAGCTCCTTTCTCCTGGGGCATTGCTCAGAGCCTTAGCGCCTCTGCTCAGTAAGTGGCCTTTAATGGTGCTATTGGGCCTCTCCTCTGGCCCTGACCATGAGAAGCAGGTGGCCCAGTGGGCCAGTCAGAGCCTTCCTACCCTTGCAGCCCCAGAGACGTGCTCAGCACCTGCAGCCAAGGGCTGAGCATCCTGAGCTTGCGCTGGAGCACCCAGACCCAGGCTATCACCAGGTAAAGCAAAAGAGGAACAGTTCTGCAGGTAGAAGACATGGCTCTCACGTGGTGGTGGGGTGGTGCTCAGGGAGCACAGCTGGTAGAGGAGAAGGTCTTGCAGGCTGGAGTAGGAAGAAGCACCTAGAGGGCGGCCAGGCCCGTGGCCCCTGTCAGCTGGAGCAATGGTAAAATCACAGCAAGCTCTGGTACTGGCCCTTGGGCTGAGCACCACCTACCTGCTTTACCTGTGCTCACCACATCACATTGCATTATGTGATGCAGTGCCATTAGCCCCCCTTGACTTAGTGGGGAGTAAGACAGTGAGTGGACAGTGTGAGCAAAACATATAGTGAATGTTTACATTTTAAAATATTGTGACAGTAAAAGGCAAACCCTCTTCAACATGCCCCTCTCCAACATGCTTACATTCTCACCTCTCTTCAAATACCGTATCCCGTCATTCCTGCTACTTTCTGAAGCAGCGCTGGAAGTCCTCTGTCAGGAGTGTCTTTAGTTACAATGTTAGGGCTCCCTCTGTGTCCTGACTAGATTCAAAATGGTCACATTTTCAGGTCATTTTGAGTTGGAGCAAGAGCCAGAGGTCACTTGGTGCCAGATCTGGTAAATCGAGCAGACGAGGACACACTGTAACGTTCTGATGAGCCTGCCCTGCCATCGGGTGGCACTAGGTAGTAGCAGTCCCTGTATTTTTTTTATTCACACCTCACAATGACATTCAGGAAAGGAGACTCCCAGAACTGCCTCAGAAAGTGGGAAGAGTGATGGGACGAGTGCTCTGAAGAGAAGTGAACTATGGGGGGAGGGGTTGATGGCCGTATGCCCCCCATTGCAATCAATTTGGTAAGCATTCACTGTATATTTCGATCATACCATGTAAGGAACTTCTCTGAGGTCCTATGCCCTGTGTGAAATAAGAAGGGCAGAAACAGGAAGGAGAAAGAAACCACAGTGAGCAGTGACAGAGCAGTCACTGCCCTCAAGAACATGGTGCCTAGTACTGGCCAGTGCGGCTAACCGTGGGTGAAGGGCAGATCTGGCCAACTGTTCATGGCTAACGCCTTTCCCACCAATGCCTTGGCTATGTTTGTGTAGCCAGTGCTCCCAAAGATGGTTCTGCTCAATGTGGATCCCAGAGACTCTGAGCCTCTTTTGAGGACCCAGATAGGTGCCCCATGGGTTCAGAATCAGTGCAGCACCAAGCAGGCACTTCACATGCAGCCTGGGAAGGGCTGCTGTCAGGGACCACAGGCGACTGCCACAGCACTGTGACTGAGCACCGATCCAGGCCTCTGTGCTGCCCACAAGCAGTCCCTGGATCTGCTTCTTGTCTCTCCTGCTCCATTTCCACATGGCTGGATTTATTTTCAAAACAACTTATAGTTACATTAAATATTAAAGGCACTTTGCAGGTGGTGTTTACTGTTCCCAAAGTTAACAAGTGTATGCTGTGCTGTATAAAGCAACAAAACCCAATTTGAAGCGCTTGATGGCTTGGGCTAGACTGTAGCTACATGACGGCTATTTCCATATTTTAATGAGGCAGATTCTTCTTAGCAGGCTCTTCTGCAATTGGATAAGAGGATCACAGCGTCGCCTTGGAGCACTGGAGCCCTGCTTGGAAAGCATCGTGCACAGAGTTATTTGCCAAGGCCAAACTCCAAGGGCAAACACAGCCCAGGGCTGCATCTTGGCCTATTTTATGATAATGATGTTATAAAGCCATTTTTCTTGCAAGGCCTTAACCGTGTGCTCATTGTTGACAAGTACTCTGTCTATGTTACTGGTAGCATGCCCTCCTTTATTCCTTCTATAAATATCTATGGAGTACTAACATAGTACCAAGCACGGTACAGAAGAGAGCCCAGGTCCTGCCCTCTGAGAACTTGTCTGGCACAATCTGAAGGTAGAGATGATGCCAGCTCAAAATTATGATAACTGTAGACTGGTTCACACCTGGAAAGAATAAGCAATGTTCAGTGGCATCGAGTCACATGGGATGAGGCAGCCCAGTGAAGAATGACCTTGCCGAGGCATTGCCATTTAAACTGGACCCTGCAATGTAGCAGGATAATCTTTGGAGAGAACCAAGGGACAAGGGTTTCAGGCAGATGGAACAGTATATGCAAAGGGCCTGGGGTAGAAAAGTGTCTGATGCAGCCTAGAAACTGGCAGAACGCCAAAGCCAATGTACAGAACTCAGGGCAGGCCTGAGAGCAGAGAATAACACGGGGTACATGTTAGAATGCCCCCCTACAGGTAGGAGACCCACAGCATCTAGAGAGTAAGTTTTTCAACTGAAGTCACACAGTCAGCGCACACTTTCTCATCCTGCAGGCTGAAGTTAGCACCTAAGTATTTGTATTCCTAAAGAACTCCCATGCCACGTTGGTATTGTGGCTCTGTGCAGTCCCTGTTGGATGCTGAGGTTGACAGAGACTGTACTATTATTGCACAAATATGTATTCAGTTTTCAGCAGCCTTTTCAAGTAGTTATCACTATTAGCTGCATATCTCTGTTTCTACAGACAGAGAAGCTGAGGCATTGAGTGGTTAAACAATTTTGCCTAAATTCCCACAGCAGCTCTACTGCCAAGCAGGGATTTGAACCCAGACACTGAGCCTGCCATCCCACCTCTCCAAGAAAAGCTTTTCTGCTCCAACTCGGGCCAGTGATCAGTGAAACATCTGGGCTGACCCCATGGGCCTCCATCACCCACAGGCTCCCAGGCATCAAGGTCTTGGAACCCATTCTGCACCCATCTGCCCTTCCATTCCTGCTCCCCTTCCTGGGTAAGTTCAGGAAGATGCTGCCTGGCATGTGTCCCTGGCCTCTCTGATAGCTGGGGCTGTCATGGGTTTCCAGGATAGTGGATCTGCAAATCCTTCCCTGTAGATCATGAACACACCCAGTGAGTCCTCAGGCCTCTCTGCGGTGTTGCTCCCTAGGCACCCCAAGGCTGCTGCAGATGAAGCACCTGCAAAGGGCAGGTACTGGAGGTATTCCACACCCTTCCATCCAGGCTGCCTGAGAGGCAGAGCAGTCCTCTTCTACAGATAGAGAAACTGAGATTCAGAAAATCAAACTGAGGCCAAGAAAGTGGCTCTGGGGCTTTGATTTCACAGAAGGTCTGGACCCTGAGCAGCATCTCCTCCCCCTGCTCTCTACCTCCTCAAGGTTATCTGGAAGAAGGGGCTCAGGGGGCCTCAATTCCAGCTCAGGCCCACACAGCTAGGGCCCAGAGGGTACAGCCAATACAACCAGAGAATGAGCAGACTCCTGCAGGTCAGGCGTAGAGGCATAAAAGGGCATGGATCACTCCACTCCTCCAAGTCAGATCTTGACAGATGGGAAAACAGACCCCAGAGGGTAGACGATTAATGTGTGTGTGCATGGGGTACTAGGGGTTACACCCAGGGCCCTTGGACTGAACTACACCTCCAACCCTTTTTTAATTTTTATGAGTCAGGGTCTTCCTGAGCCTCCAAGTTGTCCAGACTGGTATGACACTTTCAGTCCAGCCTCAGCCTCCTTAGAGTGCTGGAATGGCAGGTGCATATCACCATGCCTGAGCTTAGTTCCTTTTCTTTTTAATTCTTCACTCCAGCTTTTCTTGACCTTGGTGCTGCTGCCATGTGGGGCTGGCAAGTTCTCTGTTGTCACCTGTCCTGTGCAGTGTGGGATGTTTAGCAGCATCTTCGGTCACAGCCCACTAGATACCAGCACATGCTCGGCCTCTGGTGGTAATGACCTGCCACATTTTCAGACATGACCAATGCCCCTTGGGGCTAGGGCTGCTTGCAATCTCCTATTGTCCGCTGAGGAGAAGATTTGCTTATGGAAAAGTTTCCAGACTCTCATAGCTTTCTGGATAAAATCCAAACTTCTTTGCTGAATCTATAAAACCTTCAGTGCTGTGACCCAGCTAATTTCATTTTCTAAGCTTGATTTTAGCCAGCATCTCCACCCCTAGAGTAAAAACAAATAGCTGATAAATACCGAGCATTTCTTGGGTACTTGCAGTGTACTAAGACCTGAGGATCATGTCCCTCACAACCTGGGAAATCAAAGTCCTTAGAGCTTAAGAAACATATGGGGCCAAGTGCAGTGATGAATGCCTGAATCCTAGCTCTTGGGAGGCTGAGGCAGGAGCATTGTCATGAGTTCAAGGCCCCCTGGAGTACATATGCAAGCTCAAGGCCAGTCTGCCAAAAGAAAGAAGAAAGAAAGAAAGAAAGAAAGAAAGAAAGAAAGAAAGAAAGAGAGAGAGAGAGAGAGAAAGAAAGAAAGAAAGAAAGATGAGACCACAGGTCTTCTACACACACACACACACACACACACACACACACACCTCCACTTTGAACCCTGGTATTCTGACTGTGCCCTCTGGGTATTTTTCCATGAGGACCTAAGAACAAAGCCCGAAAGTCCAGTGACATAGCTCAGCAGACTAAGCACTTGCTTAGACAAGCACAGGGAAAGGGGTTTAATCCCCAGCACCACATGCTGTGTTGGTCCCATCCCTGGGCACACTGAGCCAGCCACCAAGACCAGGTGTGGTGGTGCATGCCTGTAATCCCAGTGCTGCAGACAGAAGGATGACTATGAGTCTGAGCTGCGAAGTGAGACCCTGTACCAAATACATTAAAACACACACACACACACACACACACACACACACACACACACAGCATGACTGTGCCTCTTCTCTCATGTGCAGCTCCCTGCCATCCGCTCCTGTCCCCATGTCCCTTGAGCTCCCCTTGCTCTCCTTGCTCCCATAGCAGGATATGTCCATTTCTGTCTCACCTCATTCTAATACCCAGTGTGGATCTGGCTCAGTCCCCATGTGAAAGTCACCCAGAGATTCCCCCAGGCCCAGTTCCCTTGGCAGGGCTGTGTTCCCCAGGGGTGCTCTGCTCAGTGCAAGAAGACTGGCAGGCACTAGCTTCAACAAAGGAAGACAACCCAGCAGCATTCCTCTTGCTTTTGTGGCCCCCAAGGGCAAACATTTACTTCCTCACACCGTAGGCTGGAAAGTCCTCTGTCAGGGCTGGGCTGTGGCCTAGAGAGCAGGCAGGGGCCGAGTCAACCCTCCCTGCTCTCTCTGCAGGTCTCTGGGGACCACTGTTTCCTTACTCAGCTTCAGTCTCTGACAGTCTGGACATCTGTGCACACAGCCTCTCCCTGCCCACCTGGCCACCCTAATCACTAGTGGGGAAGAAACCCAATTGACCCTGAGGCCAGGGCAATGTAACAATGCTTGTTAGGGAAGACCTCCCTTGGCCTTGACCCTGGCCTCCAGTTCCACCACAAGACTGGAATGGCAAAGCCCCTCCTTGGAGAGAAGAGCAGTGTGTCCTCAACCCAGAGGACATATAGGACAATCCAGGAGATACCAGACCTTTCTTTATCCTGTCATTTCCTCTGCCACAGATCTTCCCTGCCCTCCAGTTCATTCACCACTCACTTCCTCCCTCCTTCCCAGCCCACCCCTCCTGGAGGGCTTGTTGCCAGCCCTGCCATGCGATCTATCCCTACTTCCCTCCCTGGGCCACAGTCCTGGCCACCTGACCCATGCAGAGCCACAACTGCAGAGGTGTAAGGCAATGTTTCAGACTATTCCACCTTTAGACATGGTATCCTAGGTTCTTGCTTTGGTGAGCTTTCCAAGGTCGCCCCCTGGATCTTCCCTGCCCCCTATACACAGGTGGAGGGGTCTGTACTAAGAAACGACGCGCTCCTGCAGCCCAGACCTCTTAGAGACCATGCGCTGCTTCCTGAAACTCTGAATTTCCCACTCCAAAGACCTTGAGTCTTTCTCTAGGGTTTGCGCATCTCCTTCCCTCTCTGCTCCCTTTCCCCCACCTCCAACCTGCTTCTTTTTCAGGGAGGCAACTGCAGGTTTTATCTCCAGTTAGAAAACAGAGTGTGGAGCTGAGAGGTAGCAAGTGTCTAGGAAGTGGGCAGCACCTGAACTTGTATGCAGAGTCTGGGGCCACTGCATATGAGGGGCTGGGGGAGGAACATCACCAGCCTGGACTTTCTCCAGCACCATCTTTTCAGGTTCCATCCAATGTGAGCAGCAGCAGTGTTGAATGAGGAAAATAGATTGGAGGAGCCTCAACTGGAGGACAACTCATAGCCTGTGGACTACTTACTCCACCATCACCAACATCCCAGCCAAAGAAAGTGGTAGCTTCCAGCTAAGTGGCAGCAACACAAAGGAGAAACAGAGGATTGACTCAGGGCTAGGTAGTAGGTAGCCTCGGACTTCTGTCTTACCCATGACTGCTCATGGGAACAGACCCACTATTCTGAGGAAGGAGAAGAATGTAATTGGAAGCCAGAAGAGGTTGAATGTAGAATCAATGGCTTTTACTGTTTATATAATGGTAAAAGAAAAATTGATGACTCAAATAAAATAAACACAGCTCACTTCACAAAAAGGGCTGCACTGGATCCTAGTGATGATATTAACCTCTGGTGAATGATAAAAGCAATGAGGAAGGGAGAGGTCATAGCATGGAAGCCTAGCACTGATGTGAGCCTAAGGCTGGGTAGAAATCTCAAGCCCACTCATTATGCCAGATCTAAACTGTCTGAAAGGGATCAAGGGGTCTGCACCAGGATCTAGTACCTGAAGTATGCTTGAAGCAAAAAAGACAGTCTGTAGTACTAAAAGCCCACTGGAAATACCTTCATATTTAGCCATGGGGCACTCATGTTTGATTGCTATAACTCATTTCTGGAGAGACATTTTCTATTAGCTTGATAACAACAATGGAGGAAATGGTGGGACTTCTGACATTTTGGAAGCTTTTCTACAAGGAAAACATCCCTGGCAGCTGGAGCAACCACCAGCCTCTCAGCTGACATCAATGAGCACTGGCTCTAACACCTTCTGAGGACTAACACAGTAGCTGCAAGCACAGCCAACAGGTTCCTTATTTTGTCAAGGAAGAAGGCTAAGTATTAACCTCCAAGGTCAAGCAGCTAGAAGAGGCTGGAGTGAGACTATGAAGGTAGGAGGACTGGCCCCAGGGGAGGGAAAAGGGCCTGAAGGATGGCAGGCCTTCACTACTTCCACTCTCGGAAGCTATGTTTTCATGGCCCCACAAAAGCAGAAGGTGCCTATTTATGAGCCAGATAACAAGAACTGAGATCAGGATGGAGGTCTCATTAATGAGCTTTCTAAACTTTAATTTATTTTTTCTTCCTGATAGAACATGACCAATATGAAATGGCTACAAATGCAGTCATGCACACCATTCCATCAAAATAAGTGCGTCAGTACCTGGGCATCCGTTCTTTTAAGCTAGCATTTCTTAATGTGTGATCTGAAGACTTTGAAGGTCCTGAGACCTGTTCAGAGACTACGTAGGTCAAAAGCATGGTCATCATAAAATAAGGATATTTTATACTTTTTCTGCAATGCTATTTGCTGTAGTGTTTTAAAACCTCAAAAAGGTGAAAAAATATGCTTCACACAATTCAAAGCACTAGTATTGAACTGCGTGGGCAATTGTATTCTTTACCAATACTCTCTTGCAATTACGTGGATTTTCAGAAGATTGTCCTTGACAAGACAATGCAAATTATTAATTTTGTTATCTCTATTCCTGATTACACTGCTTTTCATATTCTGTGTGATGAGATGGGAGTATTCATAAAGGATTTCGGCTGTACGCTTATGTATGGTGGGTATATGTGTGCCCAAGCTTAGCATTTGTATGACTTGGGTTGCCAGCTGAACTAGCCACATATTTTCATGCTTTATTATGTTTACCTGGAAATATGACTTCTTACAACTTTGGTTACTAATTGTGGTCAATTTGATAGAAAATTTCTTTAAAAATAACAAAATAGTCCTGTCATTTCAAGATTTAAAAAGTGGCAATATTTTTTGATAATGAAAAAAAAAAATTGAACCTTCAAGCAAAAATTAGAATTTTGCAAAATTTAAATGCTGTGCTATGTGCTTGACAGATTCTCTGACCTTAAGATATCTGGTGAAATCAGTGTTCAGATTGATGCGTGATCTTCAGATATTGTACAACTAAATATGTCAACATTAGGAGGGTCCAGGAATTCCATGAGCTAATATTTTGCTAATGATTAACATAGGGTATTATAAAATGTCTGATAAAATATCCACTTAAAACACATCAGGAACAAATTTATTTTAATTCAATAGAGTACAAAAGTCTCCCAGCGTAATTTCAGATTTCATATTGCAACTAACAATTCAAAAACACTACCACTTGAGTTCTGGTACTATATCAAAAAAGAATATGTACAATTACCTTAAGAAACTACAAAAATTCTCTCCCTCCTTTTCCAGTTATGAGAACCTGGATTCCCTGCTCCCCACACACTTCAACTAAGACTATACATCACAATCAATGGTGTCTTCATGAAAGCCACTGAAAACATTGGCAAAAATATAAAACAATACGATAAAACAATTCTTACTAATTGTTTAGAAAATAAAGTTGAGTTTTCACTGTTAATATAATGAATTAGTAAGTGTTTTAACCCATATTTTTAAAGTGTTTCTTGGTTCCAGTCACGTAAAGAATTCTGAGATCAAAGGTTGAGGACATCTATGCAAACTGCTTTGTACATTTTTTCACTTAAAATATATCAAGGATATCTGTTCATGTTAAATATAATATCCAACAATGTAAATAATACCTACTCCTTAGTAAGTGCTAGTCGTGTGCCAGAGAAGGTACTAAGAACGTACACAGAATGGGCTCATTCCACACACTCTTCACATCAAACCTATGGAAAGTAGGCACTCTTTAGGCTAATTAGGTAATACAGCCAGCTTTTTGTTTTTTTGCTTTTTTGGTTGGGATAAGGTCTCACTATGTATTCCAGGCCAGTCTCAAACTTGCAGCGATCCCTGCCTCAGCCTCCCCATCCTGGGATGACAGGTGTGTACCACCATGCCTAGCCCCATGCAGTCAGTTTTAAAATCAAGGCTTATGCATATAGATCCTTTAGACTTCATAGTAGCCCAAAATATAAATACTGTAAGATCTGTGTGAATAAATGTACATTGCATAGTTACTGATGTCCACAGTGATCTATGGAGCTTTGGCTAGGAATAATTGCAACCTAAGTTTTTGTAGCTGATTTACATACCCACAAATCATCACTCACACTGAGCAATCTGTGTTCTTGGCATGCCCTGTAGGCTTTTACACTGGCCTTCTAGTACTTGAAAAATCTCAGAAACTTGAGAGCCAAACTGTTTGCCTGCTGTTTCTCACAGTATGCAGAGTAGATTAAGTGGACTTCTCGACCAAGCTGCGAAGGGAGCTATTCCTAACCCCACACCTCACCTGTTTGGTTTATGTCTGGATATCCCCTCAAAACCTCAGATGGTCATGGGGCTTCTTTTTTGAGGTGGCTGAATCAAGATGTGTGATGCTGGGATTAAAGGTGTGTGGTTAGTAAATCAGTCTGCTGATAGATTTGTTAACAGTTCTGGCTAGGATGAAAGGTGTGCATGCTACACCTGCTCTAGGGCAGGGTAAGCCACATACAATGTAAGACACAGAAAGAATTTTGTCTCCCTGCCGCCTACCTTGTTGCTTTGCTACTGTCTGCCCCTGGTGAACTGTTCTCGTCTGCCACGCCACGCTGCCTTGGAGCCAGCCCATTATGAACTGAAATCTCTACAAACTGTGAGCTAAGTAAGCCTTTCCTGCCTTAGTTTTGAGCATTGGGTATTTTGTCACAGCTATGAGAGAAAAGTAACTAAGACACCAGCCCACCTCCTCCTATGCAGGCCCCAGGATCCTAGTGCAAGTGTCCCAGTGTGTAAAGACCTGCTGGCAGGCCAAGCAGCACAGCACCACCCCAGCCCATTAGACTGGTGCTCCTTGAGACAGAAACCCCGCTCCTCACATCCCAGGGTGTGGGTTCAAGGGGTGTATATTGAAAGGATGGCTGTCGGGGAGTGGCTCTCTGCTCTCTGCTTTGTCTGACTGACCTTTCAGGTGCCTTCACATCTCCCCTCTACGTCAGCTACTCATATAGTCATCCCTAAGCATACACACACACACACACACACACCTGTGCTCCTCTATCAGGCCTGTCCTAGGGTGACTGGAGTCCATTTTGTCTACCTCCATGTAGAGCTGGAGGCACCTGATATTGTGTGTCCTCCTGGGGTCACCCTTGAACCAATGACAGATGGGGAGAATAGCAAGTGTAAATGTGCTAGCACGTTTGCCTCATCAGCTCTCTCAGGGTGCACTCCTCTTTCCTGCACAGTTTAGGTCCTGGTTCTTTCTCTGGGACCCAGCCAGACGGAATGCCTACTCTGCTGTCATTCCATCTCCCTCCCCAGCGCCCCGTCAGGGCCTCTCTGGAACACTGCCTGTTACAGTTTGATCTAAAGATCCCCCCAAGTTCCCCTGTGTCTGGAAGGTGCTGCCATGAGGCGGGGGGTCACAGAGATATGAGTGGGAAAGGTATATTCCTGCTCCTGGCTCTTCCCTTTTCTCTCTGCTTTCTCGCCATCATGTGGTAAGCAATTTTACTCTATCATTAGTGAAGCCAACTGACCACAGATTGAATCCACTGATGCTATGAGCCAAAACTGAATCTCTCTTCCTCTAAATTGTGGGTCTGGGTATTTTCCTGATGACAGGAAAGTGAGTAATGTATTTCCTAATATGCCATTCAATCTCTTGAGCCTCAGTTTGCATCTGCTAATATTTACACCACAGAAATGGGCAGAAGCTACACAGCAAGGCTAATTTTATACTCTCCTCCTCCCCTACCCAGAGAGCCAGTTCAATGCCACACTACTGGGCATAATTTAAAAAGAAAAACCTGAAAAAAAGTAAAATATGCAGTTAAAACTAGATTTTGAAGTCAGAGACACCTGGATTTATTGGAATTAACCTTAATTGAATCAATGATCTTGGGTAAGATACTTAATTCTCTGTGCCAGTATTTCCTTATATATAGAACAGGCATTAAGCTATTCATCTCTTAACATAATAAATATAAGAATTGCTTAGCTAGTGCCTGGTATGTAAAAGCAGCCTGATGCTTGCCAGCTTTCATTAAATTAGAAGTACAAGAAAAACCAGTCCAGTGGAGACCACTGTCCTGGTGTCCTCATCTCAGCAGGTGCCATATCAGTGCTTCATTCGTTTGATGGCATCCAAGGTCAACCATGTCACCATAATCATAAGCTGTGGCGCTAGCAAGTGCTAAGGTGGATGGATTACTGGTATCCATCCAGTGCTTACCCCCTAGACTCCCAAGGCACCAGACAGTAGCTCACTCCATTAATGCCTCAAAAGGATTGGAGCAATTGCTGGCATGAGTTCTCTGTAGCTCCCTCAAAGAAAAGAAGATTGGTATCAGGCAGATTTGTTAGCAGGTACCTGTGCTCAGAAATCGATACTGCCCTCAGACCAGGGCTTCTCTTGAGGGCATTAAAGTGGCACAAGTCACCCCATCAGACATGACAGCAATGATCCATGGTGTCTGAGGACAGTGTAGCCCAAGTGGCCTGTGGCTCATCAAATCTTCTTGGGCCAGCTTTGCCACAGTAGTGGCCTCCTATGACAAACCCTGTGGGTGCTGGTGAGCTTTAGCTCCTGCACAGGATGCGTGACTCTGAGCAGCTGCACTTGGTGATGCGCAGGTGTTGTGGCTAAGTCCACAAGTTTCCTCACCCCTAGAGTAATGCAGCTCTGAGATGTGGTCCACAGTACCTCCCAGAGGCTAGCACTGAGACAGAGCCCAGCTGCCTGCAGCAGCACCCCGTGCACCCTGCTGTGAGGATCTTCCCACCCTCAAGCTCCACTCCCTGCCTGTGATTGCTAGCTTCACCGTTGAGGTGAATTTTATATTGCTGCAACAAAATAACTGAGGTTGACACTTTATAAAGAGGTTTATTTGGCTCACTGTTCTGGTGAGAGCAGGGTCCAAACCATGTAATACCCCTACCTCCTGGCCACAGCCTCCTTGACTATGTCACAATATGGTGGGAAAGTAGAGGAAACTGGCTGGGTGCAGAAGAGGCCAAGCAGGTGGGGCGGCTTCACTGTAAACCGACCTGCTCTCCAGAGAACTAAGCAGAAGCCAGTGTGAGCCCCGCCTGTGGTTGCTACCCCTGTAACCTAAGGTGACCGAAGCATCTCCTGCAAGGTCCCTCCTCTTAAAGGTCCCACAACATCACCACCTGGAGCTAGGCCTCCAGCCGGTGAAGCTTTGGGGGACACACTTAGAGAACCTCCCAAATAAAGCACTAGCACTCCCAGAATTGGCACCCAAAGATGAAGGATGGCAGTTATTCAACACCTGCTATGTGCTCTCCCCCAGAGGTTGGGGTCAGACAGGGGAGGGACAGGAAGTGAGTGCAAAAAGTGAACGTAAAGCAAGCCACGGCTTCAGGTAAAGATTAGTCTTCAGACCTCCCCCCATCCTCCCTGGGCTTTGAATGAAGTACACGTATTATACTTGTAAACATTTACTTGAAGTGTTTTACCAAGGCCGAGTTATAGGCTTAGAGAAGCCCTGGAGAGAACAGGGCACGTGCCATGGCGTTTCCGGACGAGCTTTCCCTTTGGTAATCATAAAAGAGAACATTCATCAAGCTCTTACTCTTCATCAAATACTGGGACACCAGGGCAGTTCTCCTTCAGCCACCACCGCAGTGCTGCACAGTAGGTCCGGTTACTTGACATTTCAGAGTTAAAGCAATTGAGTCTCATAGAGGTTGTCTCTGTCTACAAGGGTCAGCCTAGAAAAGCGCAGCAGCCAGGAGCCTGAAGCAGAGCTCACGCTCCTGAGACTTAGCCACCACTGCTGGCCCCGAGCATGACAAATGGCAGCAGATGAAGCCTTCTGCACTCATTGGACCTTGGGATCCAGCGAGTGGCTCTCGTCTCAGCGACGCGCGGTCAGTCATAGGGAATATTTTGAGCCCCGCCCTCTTCTTCCGGCCTGCCTCTGGACTCTCGCTGCACGCCAAAGATTCGCCAGCGGAAGGAGGCAAGAGCAGCTGTGACCAAGGGCGCCACGCAAGCCCCGAGCACCAGCTGTCCAGGACTTGAGAACAAGATGCTGTGCCTTAGTTTTCTGTGGAAAAAAAGCCCAAAGGTGGTGAGCGTCCGTGTGAGAGCTGGCTGTGAAATTCCTACTGTGGCCAAATGACTAAGTCAAGACAGAAAGTGACTTGGTTCACAGTGGCGTGGGCCAACGCTTCCCACAGGAAACACTGCCCAGAGTCCACGGCAGCTAATCGGCAGACAGCTCCACTCTGCCCTGCCGGCGATGCCTCACCTGGCCCAGCACCGCGGGTCTCTGCCGCTGCCCAGCACGCTGCTATCCATCTTTCCGCGGGAGTCAGCGGCCAGCGATCCTCCCAGATGCTGTGCAGGCACAGCCCAGTCCCCAGTCTGTGACATACAGAGAAGCCAGCTGCACCGCTGGCAGCACACAGCTTCCCAGAGGAGGCCAAGAGGAAGCTCTTGGCAGCGGCCGAGTGTCTGGGAGACGGGGTCACTGTGGCTGGCTTTCAACAAGCCATTTTCTATTACTTGGCACTCAGTTCTGTGCTCTTGGCCTCCACCCAGAGCCTGGCCAGGTCAGCCTGCCCCGAGGTTGTCACTCCAGAGGACTATGAAATAACATGCCGCTGCTGGCCACGCCTGCACACAACGTGTCCGTTGCTAGGGCTCTGCTCACGCTGAACCCCATTCTTTCTGCCTGCCAAAGATCGGGTTTCCAAGGGAGCAGTGCTGCTCCTGGTCCTACAGGCTCTGTGTGTGTTGAGGGGAGGCAGGAGACAAGGGGGAATGTCCACTGTCAGCTGTAGCGGGGATGGCTAGAAGGAAATGAAATGAGAGGTCTGAACAAACAAACTTGAATATCTTCCCAATTCGCTTCAAGTCTGCATGGAGTGATCCAAAATTTAAGGAGCCAGATAGGGATAATGGTGCACCCCTGCAAACCCAGGACTGGAGGGCTGAGGCAGAGGATCACAAAATCTAACCCAGCCTTGTCCACTTCGGGGCTGTAGAAGACCCTGCCTCACACCAAAAGGTTTGGGAATGTAGCTCAGAGTGAAGCTGCTAGGTTCAATCCTCAATATGAAAGGAAAGAAAGAGAGAGAAGAAATAAAGAAAAAGATGGAAGGAAGGAAAGAAAGAAGGAAAAGCAAGCAAGCAAGCAAGCAAGCAAGCAAGCAAGCAAGAAAGAAAGAAAGAAAGAAAGAAAGAAAGAAAGAAAGAAAGAATGGAAAGCTTACGATATTCAGGAAAGAGACCTCAGTTTCCCACTGGGTGAGGGGATGGGTCTGGAGGTCACCTATGACTGCTTGCATTCTCTTCCTGGCCTCCAAGGATGTGTGAATAGCCTGGGAAAGTTCCCACCAGGGACAGTCCCTATTGATTTCCAGGCTGCAGTCACAGGAGCTCTGTGCCCATCCAGGGCAGCACTTTGGGCTACTCTGCCACCTCCTCACACTACGGGCAAGAAGGCAAAGAGCAACCAGCTCCTGCTCTGTTGTATGAGGGGCTTTGTTTGGGGCCAACAATGCGAGCCTGCCCTGGAGTGATAAAGGCTCAGGAGGAAGACCCCCACCGGCCTGCACCCTTAGTGCCACCATCTTTCCTGTCCTCTGCACACCCCTCTTTAATTCAGCAAGCACTCAAACTGACACCTTAAAGGTGTCTTCCCCAGAGGTCAAGTGTCAGGGTGGTTGAGGCCCAGCCTCTCTTTGTGGGTTGGGTCCAAATCCTACTGGGACCAGGAACCAAGTCTTCTCTAGCTGAGGGCCGTGTCCCCCAGGCTGCCCTCCTTGAGCACATCCCTAAACTGAGGGGAAGCCTCAGGTCTCCCTTCAGCTGGAGCCAGTCCCTACACAGAAGAAGAGGGGTCTCTGGTGAACTTGTGGAGACACAACCTGTACAGAGGCAGAGCGTTCTTCTGAAAGATCTTTATAATTAGTATAATCAACACAGGATGAGTGCATTTAACTTCAAAATCCACAGTGCTCCAAAATTGAAAGCTTTCTGAGCACTGATGTGACCACAAGTGGAACACTCTGCCCTTAACTTCTGGTGACAGGTCACAATCAAAACTCAGGCACACTAAAAATACTGTAGGGAAGTGCTTTCAGGCTTGTATACAAGGCATACAAGAAATGTAGGTGAGCTTCACATTTAGACTTGGGTCTCATTTACAATATCTCACATGTAAATGCAAATATTCTCAAGTTTATGAAAAAAAAAAAAGAAGAAGAAAAAAGAAAAATTCAGAAACTTCAGATATTTCATGACCCAAGCATTTTGGATAAGGAATATTCAACGTGTTTAGAAATTTTTGTTTTAGACAGCACTGTTGAGTCTTCATTCCGAGCAAATCAATTTGGTGCTGTTTTCCAAGGATTGTCCCAGGGATACCACCTCCAAAACTGGCTGGGAAACAGGAAGTTTACAGAATGCCATTTCCTTGGCCTGGCCCTACAATGAGTCCCCTTTCATGTCCTTCAATCCAGTCCATAGCCAGCTGCACAACCACCTTCCCTTTGCATAGGCTCAGGGAGGCTAAGACACGCCCTAGGCGACTTAGTTAAGTAACTGTGGTGTCTTCAGTGGCGCAGCCCTTGTTCTGCATAGGCCATGCCACAGGCTTAGCCTGAGGCTGAGTCAGGTATCTTCTTAGTGGGCTAATCCTGCCCTGCCACGCACACACATGTGTGCACACGCAGACACACACACACACACACACACACACACACACACAGATCAAGGGTTTCATCTTTCAATTCTTACAAAAAAAGAATCTTTTGATTCTTACAAAGCTGCCCTTCAGGGTTAGTCATTTATTCTACACGAAAATCTGATCTCAGAAAGAGGGTCTGCAGGCTTATCATTCGCTTCTGATCTGTTCTACTTGCCAAGAATCTTACTCAAACTCCTCATGCATTTGCTCAACAAATGTTTACTGAGCACCTTCTACATGCCAAGTGCTCTATGAGGGCCAAATTGACTGCTATGAATAAGACCAACACTCTAACTTCATGAAGCTCCTGTTCAAAATCTCACAAAGGGGGGGAAGGTGAATGCTAGAGCCAATCACACTAGGCAGGCGATAGGGTTCAAACACACTGTACCAAAATATGGCATCTTGGCAATTGAGAAAGCTGCAGAAGCAGGAAGCTCTTTGACCTTCCTTTGGTCTTCTTCTCTGAGCCAGGTCATCAAAGCACTCTCTGAGGTTCTCCCAAAATAGGTCCCTGTACCCTCAGGTGAAAGGTGTTTGTCCTATGCCTGGAGGAAAGCAACCTCCTTAACCAGGAAAACAGGAGGGCTCATGGAAGAATCTGAGCAGACCAGCCGCTAGGCTCCCCAGTGTAAAACCATCGAGGCACACCCCCTGGGCCAATCTAACTTCTCTGTCCGTCCACTCTGCATCCAAGTCAGCACAGAAGTACATGGGTTTCCCTTGTTTCAATTCATCCCTTCTGAAGGCTCCATGTCACATAAAATCACAGCAAATCAGCGAGTGTGCTTTTTGCCTGTTCATCTCTTTGATGTGAGCCCACCAGTTGCAGAAGGAAAGAACCCATTCTTACACAAGGTGAAGGAGGTGGGCTGAGTGGGGAGGAGGGTAGCTCATCCTAACTCTAAGAGACAGGGACATGACAAAACACAAGCTCAGGGCTCCGATCACCCTTATGGAGTAACAAACCCACTTTCCGTGCTCACATCTACCTGCTGCCTTACATATTTGCTTTGCTTGCACAGTGAGACCTTGTTTCTGATTCAGAAGGAAGTGATCCTCTCTTTGTCCACAGGTTCCCATTCATTTCCTTTCTTTGTTGTTGTTTTGCACAGATTTTTGTTGAAACAACAGGTACATTGTCCTGTAGGAATGCCCCACAGTCTTGCTGATTGCACCCCTGTGCTGTCACTTAATCTGGGAAGTGCCATTTGTAGCAGGAGGTGACACGTAAACGAATGACACCAGGGAGAGGCCATGGAGAGGGTCTGCTAGGATAGTACTAGCCAAAAAAAGCAAATCTGAAAATCAATGGAACAGATCAGAAGATGCAAGCGCAGGGAGAACCACACGCAGCCACCTTATTCTTTACAAAAGGGTCAAATATGCTCAGTGGAAGAAAGATAGCAATTTAACAAATGGTGCTGGAAAAATTGTCTTTCTCCATGTCAAAGACTAAAAGTATACCCACATGTATCTCCATACACTACACTACAGTCAAAATAGATCAAAGATCTAAATATTAAAACAGGAACACTAAATCTAGAAGAGAAAGCAGGTAGAAATCTGGAACACATAGGGGTCAGAAGAGAGTTAATGAACAAAACCAAACTCATTCAAAATGCTCCAAAGAATCAACAGCCAGAATCTTATCTTATTAAAGCGTTTTTGCACATCAAAAGCAATCAACAACAGAGTGAAAAGATAACCCATGAACTGGGAAAAAAATTTAGCCAACTGTTCCTCAGACAAAGATCCTCTATCCAGAACATACAAGGAATTTTTAAAAATTATGCCCCCAAAATTCAAAGACCCAATTTAAAAATGGACATCTGAGATGAATATAAACTTCTCAGATAAAGAAACACAAAGGGCAAATAAATTTGTGAAAAATGTTCAACATCATTGATTATTCAAGAAGCGTAAATTGAAATAACCCTGAGATTCCATCTCACCGCAGAGAGAATGGCTGTCATGAAAAGCCAACTAATGATAAATGCTGGAGCACCTGCAGGCAAACAGGGGCCCTTCTCCACTGCTGGTGGGAGTGTGGACTGATACAGCCACTGTGGAAATCAGTGTGGAGATTCCTCAACAAGCTAGGATTAGATGTCCATTTTGACCCGGGTATTACTCTTCTGGGTATTTTTCCAGAAGGATTGAAAACATCATACCACAGCAATATATGTACACCCATATGTATAGTAGCACAATTTGTAATAGCTAAATCTTGGAGTCAACTCAAATGCCCACCAAATGAGAAATGGATAAAAAAAAAAGATGTGGTATGTTTATACAGTGGAGTTCTACTGAGCTATGAAAAATGATAAACTCAAGGCTTTCACAGATAAATGGATGTAACTAGATCTAGACCTTACTCATAAGTGAAATAAATCACTCA